>CAJNDV010018180.1:15810-27545 GCA_905221635.1 Symbiodinium sp. CCMP2456 | reverse complement strand
GTTGCTGTTGCTGTTGTTGTTGCCGCTGCCACTGCTGCTGCTGCTGCTGCTGCTGCTGCTGCTGTTACTGCTGCTGCTGCTCCTCCTGCTGCCGCTGCTGCTTCTGCTAGTGCTCATAGCTGCTTGTCATAGCTGCTGCTGCTGCTGCTTCTGCTACTGCTCATTGACTTATGGCTGCTGCTCCGCTGCTCCTGCTGTTGCTGCTGCTCCTGCTGCCGTCCTGCTGCTGCTCCCGCTACGGTGGTCGTGGTCGTGTTCTTGTGGTTGTTGTTGCTGCTGTGTTTGTCACTACTGCAACGGTTCCTCTGGAGGGCTGTTGTATGGGATGCATATGATGTCTCCGTATTTGTGGCACCTCACTGCATCGAAAAGTCTCGGGAAGCATGTCGCAGTCCCCTGGCATCCTAGTCTCGGTTTGAGTTCGATATGCTGCCATGGAGAAGCTGTCAAACTTGCGTGTCGTTGCGCTTTTTTAGATTGCCGTCGCACTGTATCACTCTAGTATAACGCTCCGAAAAGGTACAATCAGCTTAGCAAATCTTAGTATTGTTTTCTTCTGGTACGTGCAACCGTGCAACGCTGTTGGCCTATAGTTGCATGCATGAAATAGCACCGGCCACACCCTAATCTCGGAAACGCTGCACATGTAATCCCAAGGCAAAGTATTACGAACTTTTGTGTCAGTCTTCGAATCACCGAAGGCCTCCAGCAACTGCTGGCGCCCCAGGGCAAAGTGAGCCGAGGTTGCAAGAAGAGTTCAGGGTTTAGAGTGTAGGGCTGCCTTCCTGCGTTCAGCGAGGTTTTTTTTGGGGTTGAGGGCCGTTTCGACGCTTGGGTTGTAAGATTAAGGGCTTGAGCTTCGTCCATTAACTGAGCTCCATAGCTCGAACAGGAGTGCCCGCACATCATTCAATCCTGACGCTTTGCACAACTTCGCCATCCCTACAAAGACCCTGGGATGCTCATACTCATACCAGTCATGCCACCCTCTCAACTATTATACAACCCTCATGGAAAAGCTTTACAACTAGATGCTGATGAAGAGTGTTGCAAACACGACCGGTTCAGAAGACATACAGCATCCCGTCGGCCGATGAAACCCTGTAGACCGTTGGAAAGCCCTCATGGAAACGATCAAACCTGTGAAAACCTTACAGCCTGCGGGGAAACCCTAAACCCTAAAACCTAAACCCTGAGGCAAAAAAACCCTAAACCCTAAACCCTAAACGGGAGAGCCCAGGATCTGGCTGCTGAACTACATCTGTGGCATTCTGTCGCCGGCCTACGGTGCTGCCAAGCCAAACCGCTCTAACCCTAGGGATCTAAGGACTCATATATTACGGCTTTTGGGCCCAAAGACCATACTCTATAAGGCTTTGGGCTATTTTGACCCTTAGGGATTCATAACTGCAGAACTCTCTCGTATAGCCCGATCCCCTCAATCCTGAAATCGAGCCGTAAATCCTGAACCCTGGACCTATAAACCTTGAACCCTACATACCTGAAGCCCAAACCCACTGAACGGGAGTTATTTACATGCCATCGGGGGGCTTGCAGACAAATCCAAAACATTTAAACTTGATGCCAAAGCACTGAGTTCAAAGTAGTGACCCACGACTTCCGTTTCCATACTGTATCTCCCAAGGCTACCAGATCGTTGGCACCTGGTCTGGACGCACTCCCGAGGAGCTTGCCAAGTTTGCTTTGGGACTTAGGGTTCAGGGTTTAGGCTTTGGGTGTTGGGTTGAGGGTTTCAGGCTTTTGACATGGAGGATTTGGGGCGTAGGGCAAAGCTTAATTGGACCCCTCTACACCGAAGCCCTAAGCCTGTTTCGGATTTTGAGCAATTGCCGCGCAGTTGGAAACTCATCGAACAAGTGCCCGGCAAACAACCCATAGGGAATGCCCGCACCAGTCAATATGTTTTCCAGTTTCAAGCTGTAGGCGGTTTTCCTTTCGGGTTTAGGAATCGAGCTCGAGGGCTTCTGGTTTCCAGCTTTTGTCCAAACCCTAAACCCTAAACCCTAAACCCTAAACCTAAAGGCGTCTCGGCTGAGGACTTGCAGTTTTCCCTTGGGATCCTTGTCCTTAGCCTAGACCCTTGCGAGGTCTGTGTTGACCCGCACTACAGGGCGCCGGTCCGCAAGAGCGCGGCGTCTCTGTATCCCGACCCCTCGTCGCCATTGGGAGTCGGTTGGCTTTTTACCTCCTGCTTGCTCTGTACCCTTGTGGAGGAGCATTGCAGCGGCCCTACCTTGTGTAGCTGGCCTGGCCCTACCTTTGGTAGCTGGCCCCGGAGTCTGCCCGCTTTGCGAGGACTCTTTATTACTGCGGTTTATGTTTGGTGTGGCCAAGCTGGTTTGTTTTGGGTTCTTTGGGGCCCTGGCTTGCTGTCTGGACTATTCCACGCTGCAGGGTTTTCAGGCGGACGCGCGAACCGGCGTGGCACCGCAAAAGAAGGAGATTGAGGACGTTCTCGAGAACCACTCTTCGAAGTTTTGTTTCGGGCGCTGTGGTGCCCCTGAGACAGGTGCAAGGAGCAATATTTACATTGCAGAGACACCACTCGAAGTCACAGCTGCCGGCGCAGGCGAGGCTCAAGCTTCAAGATATGGCGTCGGCATCACAGTCTTGGTGGTGCCCTACGTGCGCCCGGTGGTGCAAGCACTCGGCGGTCTACTGCGGGAACTGTGGACGCAAGTGGGATGCACAACACCCTGCGCGGCAGCGAGAGCAGTGGCAGGATACAGGCAAGGGCCAAAGGCAATGGCCTGTGTCACCGAGAAGGAGAGCCGAGGTGACGCCCTGGAGGCAGCAGTCGCCGCGAAGGCGTGGCAAGGGACGAGGCAAGCAGCCCGGTGGCAAGGATGGCCCGGCCCCAGATGGGGAGCCGCGATCGGAGCAGTTGCTGCCACCATCCTTGCAGAACCTGCCGCAGGCGCCGGTGGTCAAGACCTTGGTCAAGGCCCCGCCGGCTACTGGAGAGCCGGCCTCGTCCTCGGTCTCGGAGGAGAAGAAGCTCATTTTGGAGCTGATATCCAAGGTGCCGGCGGACCAGTTGCCACCGGACCTACAGAAGCGCCTGAGTTCCTTTGCCCGCGAGGAGACACACCAGCAGGGCAAGCATATGCATCGCCTGGTGACAGAGCAGACTCAGCTCCGGAAACAGCTGGAGACCCTGCGTGCGGACCGGGCTACTTTTGCTGCAGCTTGGGAACAGTACGTGATACAGCTGCTGGATCTCTGGCAGCAGCAGGGCGAGGCGCGCCTCAAAGCCCTGCAGGAATATGCCGCGCAGGAGACGGAGCTGGCAACGGAGCCGAAGGCGGAGACGGCCACCAAGGAGCAGCCCCCTGGCAAGGCCCGCGCAGATGCCTGATTGGATTGCGTGGGCCTAGGTCTTCCAGTCATTCGGTTATGGGTGACTGTGATTATGTTAGCCCCATGTGGGGGATGATGTTAGCGGCCAACTTGCAGCTGGAAGTTGCTCTGCAAGATGTGGCCTTGGTACCCGCCTTCCCTTTGGCGGTCGACCCGAGGATCAGTGATGAAGATGATCTTAGCGTGCCCAGTTTCTGGAGAGATGTGGCTGGACATGCTGGAGCGGGTTGTGAGGCGACGTGCGGTATTGACCTTGGTGACCCGGTCTTCCAGCCCCTTGCGGAGAGCTTGGTACAGCCCGCAAGCGAGGCAGATGCGGCCGGGTCCCGGGAGTCTCATGCGCACGTCGGCTCCTCCTCGTACCACGACTGTGATGATGTTGGATGTCCTTTTCGTGGTCTGAACGCTGTACATAGACTGAGTATGTGTACAGTACACCGCTTTTTCTCCCCTGAGCCTCCCAGCCGCAGCTCCGTCCACAGGATCAGGTATCAGGTTCCACTACAGGTGTGCTTCACCACGGGGTTGCAGTCCCACACCAATAGATGGACTTGCCTGCATCCGACCCCCACTTCCTCCATCTGGCCGCCCATCCCTGTCGCAGCGGGTGCACCCATGTGGTAGCCCTGCAATGTCCCAGGTCCTAGGCCAGCAGGTATGGATGCAAGGCGCTCTCGTGACCCCGCAGGCCTCCACCGTCTTGAAGGCAGGTTCGCGGGCTCATCATGCTGAGGTCGGCACGGGCTCCAAATGGGGTCCTCAGATAGGGGAACGACGGACGACAGGGCCAGCCATGCCTAGTGAGGTTGCCTACATCCGTGCCTCGCATGTCCGAGTTTTGCCTGCAGAGCTTGACGGCCCAGCCCTGTATCTTCCGATGGCCAGAATTGTTGTGGCTCTGCGGCCTGAGGTCGACGATGCGGGAAATGGCCGGTATACTATTTTTGAGCCTGGGCAGCGACCACGTGTCCGGGCTTGTCGGCAGGACTGGCGTTTGAGTGACTATGCGGCAGATGCTGCTGGATCGGCTGCACAGTCGGTTCGCATGCTCCAGTTTGTGACAAGGCCAACGTCGGGCCTTCCATGCCCTCAGCTCACGTTGACGCCGACCAATGCAGCGCCTGATGCGCTGGCAGTTCCTTTCGACCTTCGAGTTTTTGCTCTGAATGTTGTGACGGCTGCTGTGACCAATCGTGCAACCATGGAGGCCTTGCCTGGCATTCTGGCTAGTAGTGCGCCCATCCCGCGTCTTCTTAGCCTGCCGCTGGGGACTCCGCGGGCCGTTCTAGATGCCGCCGGTCGCAGACATGTTGATTTCCAGGAGCCCCTCGTTGAGTTGGAATGGGCCGTGTTGCACTATGAGGGCCCGGGGTGTGCCGATGAGAATGCACTCGCCCCGAGACCTGATGCACTGAATGCTCTTAGGGACGATGTGCCCTCTCTGCTGGGCAGAGAGCGTATGCTGCGGCCCACGTTTCGGCCGCCTGCCTTTGAGTGCCGCCCTGCCTACGTTTTCGAGGAAGGTGTGGCTATCCAGGACTCACTTCAGTTCACTCTGGACCGGGGCAATGGCCCATATGGGCGACAGCGCATACAGTACACTCTTTTTGCGTGGCACAGCTGGCCGCGGAACCTGCTTGCGGAGCCGGAGTGGACGCTGTCCGATCTGGCGGTTTTTGCAGGTGCATCGCATGATGAGTCCCTGCGTAGCATGCACGTGCTTCAAAGCCCTATGCCGGGTATCTCCACACCGCAAATGGTGGCGACCTCCGTCGACGTCGTGGACCCATGGAGGATCATACCCGTGGATCTCAGACCTATTGGTGGGGACATCTTCTGTCCACCTCTTAGTCCTGATATGCCTGCCGAGGAGGTCTATGCCAGAATCCGGCCCTTTGTCACCACTAATGTTGCAGTGCAGCTACGAGTGGAGGGTCACGGCCCTGTGTATCTGCAAGATCAAACAGGTGCCGTCTATGATATCTTGCCTGACACCCTTGATAATGTTGACTGGCTGGCAGTGCGACCTCTACTTAGAGTGGCCCCGTCGATTTCCTCTCCCGCGGACACCACGGCGACTACTACAGGTGTTGTTGCGGGGCCCGTGCGTGTCTTGGTTGCTCTGGTGACTGGCGCCCAAACTCTTCGCACCTTGCCGGTTGAGCTTGAGGCCTTTGACTCTGTGGTTGCCCTGACCCGGCTTGTCAGCGCAGTTGCTCGGAGTCGTGCGCTACCACCAGGGGGCTTTGTGCAGCTGCTGTCGGCCTATCCCTTGCAAAGCCCTGACGGTGTTCTGTCTGTTCCCTTTGTCTTAGCGTCGGGGCGGCCAGGCCTTGTTGCTATTGTGATTGATATCACGACGTGCGGGCAAGGCATCTACTCGATTGAGGTCTCCGAGAATACTTGGGCTGAGGACCTTCTAAAGCCCAACCAGCGTGCCCGAGACCTGACCTACTTGGTCAACGGCGTCCCCTTGCAAGGCATTCGACGGCCACTCCGGACAGGTGACTACTTGCAGCTAGTCCCCGGCACATGCCGAGGCACCCTCACCATATCTCCTGCAACAGTTTGGATGAGGCGCATCAGGCAGCTGCGCCTATGGGCGCTTCCCGTGGCCTTTCCGCCTCTCACGCACGGACAAGGGGGAATGTCCACTGACCAGGCGGAGCATGCCGCTAGAGCGTTTTTGAGATATTACCGCGAGGTTGAGGCACGGAGATTGCAAACCTTCGGGTCCTTCGGCCCGGGCAAAATTGCTATCTGGGTCCTCTCGGCCTGGAATCCTCCGATGCTCTTCGCTGCCGCGTGCCCGGTGACCCCGACTCTTTCTGAGTCTGAGCAAGCCTTGCGCTCTTCAGGGGCCATAGCGGAGGAGGCCGTCCTCATTGAAGGTGAACGCCCGATTAGCTTGACTGACTCCGTTGTCATACAAGTTGGAGCTGCCGACACCTACCGCACCCTGTTGCTTCCAGTCCCGGGGGACCCGGAGTTCTTCATGGTGACAGCTATCAACCCGTTGGCCCCGATTGAGCCTACTCTGCACGTCCTGCCGAGGCTTCCCTATACTGTGGTTTTTCCTCCTGCTGAAGTGAAGGATGGGGCGGTTTTCAGGGTTCGGGTTCCAGCCGGGGCTGTGTCTGTCCGGGCGCGAGTTCGACCGAGGCCGGAGTCCACAGGCAGCGCCACCAGCAGCCTCAGTTTGCTTCAAGCTGCCGTCAGACTGTCTAGGACTAGTGCTGCCCCTGAGGCCGCCACAGAGTTGCGAGTGACGAGCCCGCTCCTCCTCGCACGGCTGATAGGAATCTCGCCATGCCCTGCACTGTTCCTACGCCTCATGGCAGAAGGCGCATCCCGGTCCAAGAAGCCCCAGATACAAGGCTTGAGGCGACGACCCGCGGTGATGCCCGCTTTTGTACCTCGAATGCTGGCTGCATGTCAGATGGTCGCGCTGCTTCGCGGCAGCTGTGCCTGGATGAGCTACTCCCGCCAGCTGCGAGCACTCAGCCGGAAGCAACTCTCGCGTTTCCTCTGCCTGATGGACTTGAGAGGGATGCTTTTGAGTCTTTTGCCTTGGATACCCTTCAGCGCGAGGTTCCCGCGGGTCTGAGGCTAGTTCCGAGTGCCCGTGTTTTTCTGGCGGCCCTTCCTGTTGCGCCGCAGGACCACCCGCAGGCGCTCATGATGTTTGTTGACGGCTCCTTCCGCGATGGTTGTTCCTCCTGGTCGGTCGTTGTTTTGGGGTTGTTCCAGACCACCTGGCACTGGATGGGTTTCCGTGCCGGTCGAGTTCCGGATGAATGCAGCGGGGTTTCTGTATATGAGGCCGAGTTGTGGGCCCAACTCATGGCACTGTGTACGGCGGCGCAGGCGGACTTGCCTACGGCAGTCTTGTTTGATTCCCAGTCAGCGGCCCTCGTTGCACACGGCGCTACCTCAGAGTTGGCCATGCATCCTCTTCAGGTTACTGTGGCCAGTGTTGCATGTTACGTCCGGTGCGGGCGGCACCCATTGAGGTACCGGCACATACCCTCGCACCAAGGCAATCCGGGCAATGAACTGGCCGATGGTCTCGCTAAGCATTTCCTCCGTCTTGATGTTGCTGAGGATAGGCTGTCGCAGCAGATTAAGCCTGATGTTCTTGGATGCCACTTTAGTTGGTTATGGCTGCGGAGAGTAACTGGTGCCCAGGCACAATGGCCGGCCCTTGACCAATACGGCTGCTCTCATCCCTGCACAGCAGTCAGAGCCCCGGTGCCAACTGCATGTCCGCAGCACAGTTATGCGCCCTCCCGGAACAAGATGTTGTCCGCAAGCCTCTGCGTGTCAATGCCCTCTTCCTCACTTACAACACCCTCTCTTGCAGATCCAGCCTCCAACGACACTGTTTGCATCGTTTTATGCAAACGCAGGGTGCGGCGGTGTTGGCACTGCAAGAAACCCGTCAGGTTACTTTGCCTGTTACTGTGGTTGATGAGGTCATCCGGGTTGCGTCTGCCCCGGTTGACGGGCAGCTGGGGTGTCAGCTTTGGTTGCGATCTAGCGGTGCGCTTGCTTTTGACCGTCACCGCCTGTCCATCCTTTGCGCTGAGCCGCGGATGCTGATAGTGATGGCGCAGACTACGATTGGTCCGCTGGTCTTTGTGGTTGCGCACGCCCCCACTTCTACGGCACCTGCCGGGGAGCGGGAGGCATGGTGGGCATGTCTCACCAGGCGTTTGCGCGGCTTGCCGCCTAAGGCAACCCCGGTGGTGTGTTGTGATGCGAATGCACGGTATACCTGGCGCCAGGGCCAGGAGCACCCGGCCAATGATAATGCTGTGCAGCTCGACAAGATGGCAGAGACCTTTGAAATGCGCCGAACCAAGTCCTACAGCTCTACTGGAGACTTGGTAGTGACCTGGACTTCCCCTCAAGGCGCCCCTGCTTGCCTGGATTACATTCTTTTCCCGAGCGTCTGGCAGGCTCATGTTGCCACTGTCCCGGGCCTTGTCCTCTTGGATGAGCATGCTGGAGTTGATCACCAGGTCCTGGGGGCACGTCTGGACATTCAGCTTGAGGTGGCGGCCCGCGCGGCCCCCTGCCTTGACCGCGAGGCTATGCTGACCCCTGAGGGCCGGGTTGCCGTCGCGCAGCTTTTTGCAACTGCCCCTGTTTGCCCATGGTCCGCCAACTCGGACGAGCACTTGCGTGGCCTTCACGAGCACCTACTCCATGGCGCACGGGCCCTCTTCCCGGGCACAAAGCAGGGTCCGCGCCGGCCGGTCCTTTCTGATGGTACTTGGCAGCTCTTGCGAGTTAAGCGCTGGGCACGTCGGGTTTACCGTCGCAGGCAGCAGCTTTTTCGCCGTCAATGCTTGCATGCTGTTTTTGAGGGGTGGCGTGGAGTTACTCAGGCTTGCGGTGGCAGTTCCCCTGCGGTGAGCCTTGTAAGGGTCCATGACTACCGGACTGCACACTACATCCGCTTCATGCAGCAGCTTGGTGTGTCGCTGCGTGCGGCCACATTGGCTGACGAGGCAGCTTTTGCTAAAGATCATTTGGCCAGGGCGCGTAGGGCGGGACCCAAGGCAATGGCTGCCGCCATACGAGCGGTGTTAAAGCATGGAAGGCGATACAGGCAGCCACAGCCTGCTGCCACACTCCGAAACGACGAGGGTGTCCTGGTGCACGATGAGGCCGACATTAAAGCGATGTTCGGGCACCATTTTGCCAGGTCCGAGCGTGCCACTCCTTGCCCTTTTGCAGATCTCGCGTGCCTGCGCCCTGACAGAGCCCCCGCGCATCTTGTGGTTGATGCCTTGCCGACGGTTGCTGATCTCTCCAGTGCCTTTGCCGGCATGAAGTGTGGTAAAGCTCCAGGCCCCACGCTCCTTCCTGCGGAGCTTTTCAAGGCGGCACCCATGGAGGCGGCTTTGAGTGTTATGCCGGTGCTCCTTAAAGCTCAGGCTCGCCAGTGCTTCCCTCTCCTTTGGCGTGGAGTGCATTCCATTGCACTCCTGAAGCCCCACAAGGACCCTCAAAAGGTCGACAGCCACAGAGCCATTGCCCTCATGGCCACCACCGGCAAAGCAGTGGCAAAGGCCTGCCGCCCTGTCTTGGCAAGGAGGTTCGAGTCCATTACACAGGCGTCCATAGGCGGCTCTAGAAAGGATGTCCCGATTGAACTTCCCTCCTTGATGGTGCAGGCTTTCCTTGGCCATCTCCGCCGCCACAAGCTCAATGGTGCAGTGCTCTTTTTGGATGGAGTTGCGGCCTTTCCGTCTACGGACCGCACTCTGCTTTTTGATCTCACGGAAGCGGAGCTTCAAGCCAAGCTTGTTGAGGCTCAGGTTGAGCCTGAGGTGGCGGCTAGGTACAAGGCTGTTTTTCGGGGGCAGGGTGCCTTGGGCCGAGCAGGTGTGCCGTCAGATGTGGTCGCGTTTCTTCGGGCCTCTCTTCGGGGCACCTGGTTTAGTGTGGACGAAAAAGCCACCCAGGCCTACGCCACCACCTGCGGCACGCTACCGGGTGCACCCAATGCTGATATCTCTTTCCAGTATGCAGCTCAGGCTTCCCTAGCCGCCCTTGAGCGCCACCTTGCTGATGAGGGTATCTCAGCGAGACTTGCTGCTCCCTCTGGAGGCCATGTTGATGCACCCCAGCGACGTGGTTGGACGACATCGCCCTGATGATCGCCAGTCCCAGTGCCGCGCAGCTGCCGTATGCCGTTGCACGGGCGACCAGCCTGGCTGCTCAATACCTTCGTATCTTGGGAGTTAGGACCAACTTCTCCCCAGGTAAGACGGAAACTGTCTTGCATGCGTGTGGCCCTGGTTCCCAACAGGTGATGCGTCGATGCATGGTTGGAGACGAGCTGCAGCCCACCCCAGGCATAGGCGTCAGCATCCCAGGCCACCCAGAGGTCCAGTTGAGGTGCGTGGCCCAATATGCGCATCTCGGCACGCTGCGTGCCGCTGACGCCAGAAGTGTCGACGACGTTGCCAAGAGGATCGCCCATGCCCGTGAGGCTTTGCACCCGGTGCGTGCCAGGCTTCTTACCAACCCGAACTTTGGGCTGGCGGAAAAGAGGGACTTTGTCTTTGCGCTTGTCCTTTCACGCCTCCTTCACAACTCTGGCACGTGGGCTTTTCACTGCATGACCCACCTGGGCAAGTTCAGGCGTGGCTACTACGGTATTCTTCGTGGCTGCGTTCGACCCCTGTGGGGTTTCCCGTGCAGGCGTTTGAGTAATGAGCAAGTGTGCGCCCTTCTTGGAGCCATGTTGCCGGATGAAGCGCTGGCGTGCTCGCGAGTACGGGTGCTCGCTGCAATTTCCCGCCAAGGCCATGCTTTCCTCGAGGCCGTTCTGTGCTCGGAGCAATCCTGGCTCGAGCGGGCCCTCCAGGACGTTGTCAACGTCGCTACTGTTGTTGCCAACACGGGCCTCTGTGCGTGGGCCGAGCAGGCTCGGGCTGGCAACGCGTCTCTCACAAGCTGGCCCTTGTCCGCCGGGCTCACTCGTTCCCTGCTGAAACGCTTCCGCCTCAAGGTTGTGCAGGGGCGTGAATGTTTGGTCAAGCCTGCTGCCGATAAGGCGCGCCTTCATGAGCGAGCGGCTGCTGCAGGGGTGTGCTACAGCGCTGTTCCGGTCATCAAGCCCACCGATGCTGCGTGTGGATGCAAGCTTTGCGGCTCGTACTTCAGCACAGCTGCTGCTATGGCTGCCCATATGGCTAAGGTGCATGATGTCCGGTCACAGGCCAGTTATGCCATAGGCTCCGCTTGCCAGGTCTGCTGCCGGCAGTTCTGGTCGACGGCCAGGCTGCGGCAGCATCTTCGGACGTCTGGGCGATGTGCTCGCTCCTTTGCGGGAGCAGACCTTGACATGGAGCCAGATGTGCAAGAGGACCCGGGCGTGCGAGCTCCGCCTGTGGCCATGATCGGGCCTCGGCCCTGGTGGGCCCTTCTGTCGCCCCAACTGCCTTCACCGATTCCCAGCGCAGAGGTCAGCTGGCCTACGAACCACAGTGGGTCCACCTGCTTCCTCCCTATCCTTGAGCGTTATCTGCGGCTGGTCGAGTCCCATGGGTCTGATGAAGCGGCCCAATTTTTGCGGGAGGTAGTTTTCTCTGACGAGTATGGACGCCTTGCCCAACGGCTTGCGCCTGCTCTGTCGGACTCTTATCGCGAGCACAAGCATACCTGTACAGGTCAGCTGCGTGCGATTGCTCGGAATGGTTTTGTCGTTTATGGACCCGCAGTGGCTGTCTTGGCTTTTGGCCCGGCCATGCTGCGGGCTTAGTTGCAAGGACGGAATTTGCGCGTGCGTCTTTTGACTCGAGCCACATCCGCCAAAAAAACCCTAAACCTAAACC
>CAJNDV010018169.1:43440-59271 GCA_905221635.1 Symbiodinium sp. CCMP2456 | reverse complement strand
AAAGGAACTAGGGCAACCCCTAAACCGCTCATGACCGATAACCTATAGTAGCCACATGGGTAAATGCAAGTCGATTATATCATCACACATAGGGAGTCAGGGCTAGTGTGCAAGCGTGCCCGCTCACCTGCTTTGCTGTGGCGGGGTGACGACTCGGCGGTCACCTGCCGATGCAGGCTCCCCTCTCCATCGTGCCCGTGCGCTGGCGAGCCGACGTGCGAGGCGGCCGGCCGGTGACATATGATAACGCAGCCTTTTTGCAAGCAGTGCACGCAGGCAGCCTGCAGGCTCACGCCCTGCAGCCCTGCAGCAACAAGTCCAGGCCAGGCTGCAGCAGGAGGATACCACAGATCTCCATCGCTTGCGCGACACCCGGAGTCACATCCTATGTGACACCGTGCATCAGGCCTCTCCAGCGAAACGGCCATCGGACATTCGAGTCAGCGCCCAAGCTGAGCACCGTGCCTCAGGCAGGCGAGCATGAGAATTGCATGCTGCGTTATTCTAGACCTCGGGTTGCTTCCGCAGGTTGGGTGATTATTTAAATGACGATTGTCCATTCTCTTCGGGCGAGCCTCCAGGGCACTCAAGCAGCAGAGTCGCTGAGTTAAACAATTGTCCTTCCACAACAAACTACAGTGACTACAGCAGGGCGAAAGCCTCCGTGGGGGACCAGTGAACTTCGCGCAGAAAATCTCGCGCCTCCGAGATTCCGAGCAAGCTCCTCGCCCAGACATAAGACGCCAGACCATTACCAAGGCAGGGCCACGTATGCCCTTCATCCTGACCTGCCCATTTCTCATTCAATGAGTGCTGATTTTCAGGTCGAAGATGCAGAGATGGTGGCCCAGTTTCGAGGCATCAAGGCTGCCGTAGCTTCTGCTGGAATGTGGAAGAAGCTCTGCTCTGACACCCTAGACCCCTCTTTGGCGAGACCCTTCGGGTACGTGTCAAGAAAGGAAGCCCAGGCCTCACACCGGGGGACTCACCATGGCCATGCTACCTAAGCCGAAAACAAACCGGAGTGCATCTTGGCAAATTTACGGCCGATAGGCTTCACTCTAAATCGCTCACCGGCATCTTACGACTCCGGATGATGGAGTGGCAGCTGCCACTACTGCGTCCGAGGCCTCAATTTGCATATGTGCCGAACCGAGGCACGATGGATACGGTATTTAGGATTCACAAACACATAGAGGATGCACTCCAGCTCTTTAGGTGCAACGGTTCGGCGTGTGCAACGGAAGGAGGCCCCTGGCCTTTGCAGGCGCTCTGGGCCCCTCGCTTGATCTCAGTCGAGCCTTCGATCTCACTGATCGGCCTAGGCTGTTCCAAGCTCTTAAGGGATATCATCGATGTGGCGCGCCGCCTGCTTTGTGGGCTGCAATTCCATGTATCAGGTGGGCGATTGCAAAGCCGGCTTTGTCCCATCAAGCGGCCTAAGGCAGGGCTGCAAGGTAGCTCCTTGTCTCTGGGTTTGGTATACTTTGGCCCTAATGGAGTCGCTTGAACGACAGCTTCCCCAGGCGCGGATAGACAACATTCTTACGCTTTTTTCAGACGACTGCTGGGCCAGCTGGGTGTTGCTATCCTTTGATGACCTGGGGCGAGCCCTTCACGAGCTGACAGTTCTTCTCTGCGCGCTTGAAGCTTTCAACATACAGTTAAACTACTGTAAAACAGCCGTACTCTTGAAGTTCGTTGGACGGCAGGCGAAGCAAGCCCTGCGTGATATCACGAGAATCCTTTGCCTTGACATAAATGGGACGAAGCGCTTTATGCCCATCAAGAAGGAGCATGAATACTTTGGCTCGACGGTCCCGTACCACAACCATCGTGAAGCCAACCTTCTTCATCGCCTTCACTCAGAGTGGCCAGCAATACAGCGAACCATTCACGGGGAGACTTGGCTTTGGCGCAGTTTCGTGCCAAGCTGGAAGCCAGAGCAGCTACTGCCCCGGATGTTACGACCCAGCCCGATATGCTGACTCATCTGTGCAGACGAGCAGCAGCTTCAGCACTTGTTGCAAACCGCGAGCCCACGCAGCCGCCGTGTTCCCAATGACGACGAGTCGTGGCCTAGAACTTGTCAATGCTGTGAGCACATTGCTGCCACCGGGCATGCGCTCCACATCCACTCTGGCTTGCGTCGTCCACAGACCAAGAAAGTCACTTTTTGCGAGGCAACTGCCTTCGATCCAGTGCAGCATCCTGCGCTGCCCACTCTAAATGGCAGTACCTTCGCCGCCGCATCGAGGTGGGGGCGTGCGATCGGCTAGGTGGTTCAAGCTTCAGGCAACAACTGCGTGCTGAGGTGGAGATGAAGCCGGTGCCGGCTGAACAGACGGCCAATCCTACGGCGGCCGAAGCTGTGCCACGAAACATTCGGCTCGTTTTCCGCCCGTTCTTTCAATCTGCTTGGAAGTCATTTGACGGCGTGTGCCGCTTTACATCGCGAGCTCACTCAGCACTGTGCTTTCTGTCAGATGTCGATGGCAGACATCAAGCATATTAAACTGCCTCCCATTTAGGAGCCAGCTCGTCACAAATAGCTTGCGCCAAAGGTGTGGCTACAAGGTCTGGACTCCAGGCCGGCATGTCACACAATGCCCAGTCTTGTACCAATTATGCTTGGCTGCAGCCCGCTGTGACAAGCAAACTCAGCACTCGCCGCCAGCAGGACCCGAAGATGACAATGGAGACCGACGGAGGCTTCGGGCTCAACCCAGTGGTGGACATCTTCCGTCGCTGCGTTGTGGCCCAACAGGCGAAGTTTCTGCCCAACAAGAAGGACAAGCCGACCAAACAACAACGACAGGACCCGTAGGCCCGACAGAGGCGACCCTTCACTCCTTTTTTCGGTGCAGTCCGACGCGCCCAGCGAACCTCTGCAAATGTTGTGGCGAAACTGGTGCTGCGACAGGAGGACATGCTCGCCGAACTCCACATGGACAAGTCGCTGATGCTCTACTTACTACTTCCGGGAGGGTGACCTCAACGTGCTTCCGGGGCTCTACCAGGTTGCGAAGGAATGGGACCAGCAGCCGGAGGATGGCGCAGCGCAGACCAACATGTCCATCAGGACACTCTTGTTGACGTGCCTCATGCAACACCTCAGGGAGAGGGTGGACTAGGAGGGCCTCGCCAAGCTCAAGGCAGCCGGATGTGTCAATGCAGATCACAGCTGGACTCGGCAGAAATGGAGCCAGCAGGCCACAAAGCTGGCACAGCATCCGCAGGCAGGAGCTCCTCACGATCGTCGATTTCCTGCTCGTCCACTTATCCGGAGATGTTATCCAGAAATTTCATTCTACGACGAGACTTCAAACCTGGGAGGCGGAGAATGCCACCACGGCCGCGGCACCTTCTTCTTATCGGTGAGCCTGCGAGGAGCAAAATCGCACGAAGTCTACTGCAGCTCATCGGGCTCTCAACCCCAGCCCTCCAGCCGGTGGGGATGTCCATGAAGAAGAAGGCAACGCTCAAGCGCTTGCAGATGGCGCACCAGGTGGCAAGTCTGGCCTATCGGTGTCAAAGGTGGATGAGAGTCACAGTGCTGTCTCACACCGGTCCCACCACATTCAGCCTTCGCGTCAATGCGTTGGCAGGTGCGGGGTTGCGAGCCCTCATGATGGGTTGGCCGAGAGCTTGGCAACAGCGCCATGTGGCCGTGTTGATGGATTTTCTAATTCCTAAGCTGGTCCAAGCCGATGGGGAAAGTGGGCAGGGAGACTTGTTCTCGAGGACCAGCTGGACCAGTTTAGTATTCCTCAAGCCGGGCCCGTGAACAAGTGCATCGCTCTCCCACTCCCCGCCGCGCGCACCTCAGACATCCAGGAGCTCATCAAGCGCTGGCACACGCAGGATGCAATGTGCGCTCTAACAGCCTTGCCGTCATGGTTGTGTGTACAAGTCCCGAGATTCAAGGGACAGAATTTTAAGGGCATGCCGGTCAAGACGCACCAGCCATACTTGATGTGTGCCATGTTTTCAGGATGCAACCTCGACTGAGGTGGAGTGGCACTCCAATTTTGCGCACCTCATCATCAGGCATCATGGGATGAGCACCCACTCAGGTCATTACACCGTGCTGGTGAGGGGTAGCCAGGATTAATTATATTCTCGACGACGATGCTCATCCAAAATTTGGTCCACCCGAGGAAGCAGGCATCACATCAACTTCCATGTATGTATGCGTTGCTGTGCCGAACCCCACGTCTCCCTAGCCGTAGTATTTCCCCGTGGCCTGTCCCCAGCATGGAGTCGCCAGCTCCCGTCATGGAGATACAGCATATACACCGAGACGAGAAGTACTCCGATCAGGAACGCAGACTCGCAAGTCAGCTTTATCTTGTTCGAAGTTTGGATTCGGAAGTTGGCTTTCGACGTGGACAGTCCGCAAGAAAGATGGATCGGCTCGACGGCCGTATGCAATTCATCCTGCTTCGGCTCCCAAAGGAACTGACGGCGATGGGAAGGGAAGGAACAAGGTTACGCCGAGAAGGCTCCCATTGCGCTGAAAACCCTGGATGAGTAGCTGGTCGACGTTTTTCTGATTGCTCTTTTCTTTATTCCATCGGTTCAAACAAACAGATGAGCTTTTAACCAGATGTTGACCACACTCAAGAGAGTGCGTGCTTATATGGGAATTCGTGCTAGCCGCAAATTTTTAATGGTCAGCGGTCGAGGTGCTCAGAGCATCTTGTAACAGCACCCATCCGCGAGCCCGGACACACTAGCTGCGACTTGAAAAGAAGATGATCATGATGACGATGATGCTGGTGCTGATGCGATGATGGCGATGGTGATGGTGACGGCACTGCGATGCTGCTGATGATGTCGGTGGTGATCGTATCGATGGGTATGCGACAGTGGTGAGGATGCTGATATCAACATGATATCTTGCCGTTCTTGTTGTTGTTGACGGCGATTGGCGATGGTGATGGTAAGGATGGTGGTGGTGATGATGATAGTAAAAAGAGCAATCCATTTTCCCTGGAGCCGACGCCGCTGTCATCCCGATTGTGTGTTGGTGCACGGCAATTCCGTCCGGACCACAAAGGCTTTACGATCTCCCAAAGCCCAAGGGCAAGGGGTCTGGCAAGGCCAGATGTGACAATCACAAGTTCCCTGCCTACGGCTTTGTGTTTAGGTTCTCAGAAGCGAGGGTGCGCAATGCTCCGTGCACACAACATTGTTGAACCGGTGGGTGGAATTGCATGATTTGCATGTATCCCATGCCTTAAGAACAGCATGCTCGTTTGAAGTGTACAGAACCAAGCATGCAGCGGGGACCGGGTCAGAATAAGACTGTCAAACCAGAGCATTTTTGGACAATTGTTGTGTAGGTTGCACTACGGAAACTCGTGCTCGAACATGTGGGAGCTATTCATGACTGAGTTGCAGCAATCGACCGTTGGGGACCACGCTTCGTGTCAAAATGCATGACTCCACGCTGCAGTCTGCAGCTAATAAACTGAAACTCTGCTTGCCACCACGTCTTGGACTGGTGAGTTTTCCCCAATCACGAGAAACAGTGTACTCAAAGCTAAACATGCCATTCATGCCGTGCCTTGTGCCGCCAGGGTGCGCCTCCTCCCCCGCCGCCGAAAGGTGCTGGCAAGGCTTGCACTGATTGCATGCCTTGTGTTTCATACGAGCCCTACTGCAGCAGCACATGTTTTGTGTTCGCCAAGTATCGTGTTCTCATGTTTTGACAATCCCGGTCTCATGGCGATTTTCGGTGCAAAATTCCCTGCGTATGTCCTCTTGATTTTATTGAAGCTGTTGCCTTGTAGTCTGTGCAGTGCCACGTCACGTGGCATTGTTTTTTGTACTTGAGTATGTGGGCAGCATTTTGTCATGCCGTGATCTGTGTTGTGTCATTCCTGGTCCGTTTTGTTGATTTTTTTGTGCTGCTATGCCGCGTTGTGCACTTTCGAATCGTTTGTGGTGTGCTGTCTTTACAACTGCTTGAGGGGATCACACGCAGCTACCTGTGCGTCCTTGCACGGTTGCCAAGCCTTCCTTTCTTCAGGGCTGTGGGCAGATTCTGTGCAAGCTGAGTTTAGCAAGGCTCCGGCCGAGGCACCAGCTGCAATCGTCATAAATGTGCTCATATGTAGTTTTCCATGTAGTTGCGATGGCTTGGCCCGTTTGTGGTTTACATGTGCTATGCAGGCTGGTCGTGCTGGCGTTCCAGCTTTGCCGATAGGCTTGTCACCGCTTGAGAGGAAATTACGAATCCAGTCTCGAAGCAGGGCAAGTGTGCTTCCAGAGCGACTTTCCAAATCCAGCTACATGGTTTTGGCATAGTGCCACTTGCGGACAGTCAAGTCTAGCAGCATTTGTTTACCCTGTTAGATCTCAGCCCTACACACAGGTCGTCGGCTTTCATTGAAGCCGCCCGGAGCTCAAGTTCCCCCCCCGCTTTCGCAAGAGGGTTGCCCAGCCAGTCGGGGACATTAGCATGAGAAGAGCGAAATTTTGGAGCTGTTGTGTGGACTTGTTTTCACATTTGGCCCAGCCACCGCCAAAAATCCGGATCCCAGGAGCTCTGGAGAGGCCGAGGCCTTCTGCCGCGTGAGCACAGCCAGGGGTGAGGACGGCAAGGGTCTCTGTCCCTGCCTCGCAGTGCTGAAGCTCGCAGCAAGCTTACGAGGTTATGCTATAGCATGGTATAGCACCTCATCAGAGCATCTGCGTCCTGCAGGAAGGTGGGCGCCAAAGGGCCTTGGCGAGTGCCAGGTCAGGAGAGCCCTGTATAAATGGCAATGCGCCGATAGGAGACGCCCTGAACCCGAAGCGGATCCTTTTTGTTCACTGTAGGCGGCGGCTAGCAGCGGAGGCTCCAATGGCCGGGAACCCGGCCTGCAACACGCAATTCAACATCCTGTCGAAGCGGTCATAAAGTCCTGAACACGATGATCGAGGTTTAGCAATCATGGGTCTATGTTAGGGTCGGTGTTGTCTGTATCGATTGCAAGATCTTCGCCTGCCCCAAACTTGGACGCACTCTGCACAAAGGCGAACAGAACCGCGTGTAGCCGAACGGCCTTTGATGTGCTACGCAGCGTGCAGGGCAGAAACGAATAACATGCCTTTAGCTCACTAAACATTTAGCAAGGCAAAACTAAGGTAGATAAAAAGCTACCCCCCGCAGAAGGTAAACACAAGGTCAGGGCTACCTTTCTCCCTATTTTAGCCTTGTGTTGCCCTCCTTACACTTTCATTTTACCTTTCCAGAGGGTAAAGGCTGCGCTTCTGCTTGGCAAACCGGAGTCGGCAAACTCAAAGCCAAGCTCACCACCGATTGCACTTAGCCTTTTGGCATCACTTGTTCTTTCACCTTCACCCCATATGTCACCCCAGGATAAACAATGCCAGTTGGAACCCCTAAACACCTGAAGCACTGTCTGAGAGATCCAGGAGCTTCAGCTGGATTTAATGGAACTTCATGGCGCCTTCGCGGCCAGGCCGCCCAAGGCAAGGCGAGGGTTCGGACGAGGTATGAGCCTTCATGAGGTGGTGAAGGCTCAATTTCAGAACAGTCGCTGGCGCAAGTTGCAGAACACGCCGTAAGGCGGCCAAGCCGAAGAAGAACCAAGAAAAGCGGAAGGAGCTTCTGCAACGTGCTTAGCCGGGACAGGCTCTTCCGAGCTGTGTCGACAGCAGTCGATCAGGTCAGACTGTTTAGCCGAAACGAATGAAGTGCATGCCAATCCGCGCTCATTTTTCCAGCGCCCCAGCTTTCTGTCGTTTTTGGCTTCCCCGATTGCGTCCAAATGCTGCGAGATTATCGTCATACGAGCCCAGAACCCACATAGGTTAGAGGCGTCTGCAGCGCGAACAGCACGGCCTACCTGGCTTTCTTCGTTACTCTCAACCGGGGGACTTGCCTGGTAGTCATTTCGGTGGATCTGTGATCTGCTTATCCAATGACCTAGGCCTCGAGGTGTTGCTCAAAACATTGCGCGGACCCTATTTGCCGGAAAATGTTCTCATCTGCTGAGGCAGCCGTGTTTTTCTTGACGTCATTTAGTCCCAGGATACTATGGGAATTTGTTTGTGGAGCCTGTGGCTAGAACCATATCAAGGCAATCGCACTAGCGAGGTCGCCGCCTCATCATCTGCCTTTGCTGGGGTTTGTTGTCAGTTGGAGTGGCAGGTCTACCAGCATGTCGAAGCAGTGAGCACGCTACTTGACGACTGCAGTTTTGCATTCGTGAAGATGTCGGCCGTGCCAAAGCATGATGTCAGGACTCTGATCTGTTTCAGATTCAGATTGAGGCTTCTCAATGCAGCTTTCTAATCAGAGCCGGTGAACCGTATCACAACAACGCCTTTTGTGTTCTGGTCTGAACTCACTCGACGGGCCGAATTGAGAATGGAAGAAAGCATGAGATTTTGTTGATTCTGGAGCTCTGACCTGCCTCTTCAAAGTTTCCCTTTAGGCTATAGTGCACAAGGTTGGGGGCCAGCGGTGCAACGGACTTGGTTGAGGCGCTCAGGCCGGAGTGCTGTCTTAAACATCCTAAACCCATCCTAAAGTCCTAAAGACCAAATTACCCATTGCCCTAAATGCCGAAACCGGAGCTTGTTCAGGAGAACTTTTAGTTTCGGGCTCCTCAGAGACGGCTCCCAAAGCAACATCGGGTACAGGGGTTTAGGGTTTTTTTGTGCTTCAGGGATTTAGAGTTTACTTCTGTGGGCCTGTGGGGGATTATGGTTTCAATGGCTTTTTGGTGGGTTGGGCTTGTTTTTTTGAGCAGCTTGGCGATGCTACTGTGACGCGATCGCTCTTCGATGGGCACGGCCGGGGGCAAATGCGGGCAAGGTCGTGTGAGCTTGACTGTGTCGAAGAACAGCTCAGCACTACTGCATCTTTTTCCCTGACAGGAACTTTAGGCAGAAGAACCCAAAGCAGCCGGGAACCCGTACCGTCTGCCGGAGAACGATGAGACACCAAGCACAGCGGCTAAAGTTGAGATTGGAGAAGGAGGCACTCAGGCTTGAGGACCGGCTAGTTCGTGAAAACAGTCGCTAAACTCGTTTTTGCGAAACGAGTTGATTGTACGATCGAATGATAGAGCAACGTGGAATGATGTGGAATGAATGTTCGGAAGCGCGCTGGATGGTGTGCTTCTTGTTCTGGATCAGCACAAGTCCAAGGATGTGCGTCAGGCACGAGGCTTGCAGACCCTAGCAGCAACATGTACCGAACGAACTGCAACCACGGAAACCTCGCCTCTGTCAGGGCCCTCAGTGGTGACACCGAAGTGCCTCCGGCACTGTCTGCGCGCGCCTGAGGCTTCCAGGTTTGTGCCAAGACAATATCCTGGAAGTTTCACAAAGACAGGACCCAAATGCTAACCAAGACGTGGTAGGTAGTAGGATTCTTGTTTGAGATGGCGCACCCCTTATCTTCTGAAACCTCACTTTCGCATCGCTCTTGCAGGTCTCGGTGTCGGAGGCCGCAGCCCGGCTGTTGGACGTGTGGCCGGAGGAGAAGGCGCCACGGCCAGGGGGCTGTAAGCATCGGGTGTGGGCTCTGCTTCGAAACGGTTGCCGTGGCAATGTGGGTGTTCTCTGATGTGAGATCGGGACAACCAGGAGAAGCGGACCGCACGGGTCGGAAGTCGGATGACTTACTGGCACTTTTCATATCTCCTTTCCTTCAGTGTCCAGCTAGTGGTTGAAAAACTAATGATCGCCCATGCAGCTCAGCAGGTGCTAGCACCACTGTTGGAATTTGCTGCCACGGACAACGACCGGGAGCCACTACCCCAGACTGTCACAGCAGCATCTGCTGACGATGATGGAAGGACAGTGTTGTGCCCTTCCATAGTCGAGGCGAGTCCGGACTCCGCTTCATCATACATTTTAAATACGCACCCCCTTTGGGCAATTCCGGTTCATCAACACGCCCCCTCAACCGGCGACTCCCGTTCATCATATATCTTAAACACGCCCCCTCAGCTGACGATGTATACTCGTGCCTAAGTGTGCTGCCCCCTCATTGGGCGATTTCCCTTCATCATACATCTTAAGCAAGCCCCCTCGTTTGGCTACTTTGGCTCACGGTATATCTTAAACACGCCCCCTCGGCTCGTGCCTAAGTTAATGTGCTGGACTCGGACTGGGGCGCGGGGCACGGGGCAAGTGAAACGAGTTGTGCGGATGGCGCGAGTGGCACGAGCGGCGACGCAATCGGTCCCAGGAAGTTGGCAGTTGGCAGTATGCCCAAAAAAAGTCTGCACGGCGTACGAGAACATGATGTCATTCAGAACTGGAGCCGTCCGGCCTTTCTGAAAGCAAGACTAAAAGACAGAGACGACGCAAAAAAGAAGACAAGGATCACGCCAACAACAAACAGATAACACGGAAACCTAGAACAGGCAGCTATTACCTGAGGCTTCACAGGAAAACAAAAAAAGCGACACCAATAATGCGGAAAAAAAACGACACAGGTAACGCAAAACAACGACACAGATCACCCCCTTACCCCAAATTGCTGCTTCTGAATTCCGGTCAAACCAGGAAACCCGTGCAGTATGACACGGCAGTATGCCAGAGAACCACACATGATGAAGCGGAATCGCCCCATGGAAAGGGCGTCACCCGCTATATTAATATTCGTATTGGTGAGGCTCGACAACAAATGAATTCCATGATCTGCCAAATTCAGTTTTGTCACCGTCTAAATTTAGTTCAGCATTCTTGTGGATCACTGTTGTATAGTTTGTTGTTTTTTTTAATTGGATCTTTATTTATCGACATAAAATTAGCTGGTGCTGAGGTCACAACCGATCCAGACACCGTTTTCCATGTCGGAGATGAATACCTATCCAACTTCAATTAGTTCTTGTCTTCTTGTCAATGCACATTCGAATTTCCTTTTTGGTAGGGCACGTCAACATCAATTCAATATTATTGGGGGTCGTGACCTATCCATGTTCAAGTTGTTGTAACTACAGAACCGTTGACATCCCAATTCGTTCGTTGTTGCGTGCCGATGCCGTCCGGTTGTGGCGTAGTATACATCTAGATCATTGTAATGATATTATGAGTCCACACCCATCGGAAATCAATTTGATTGCTGTTGGCGAAAAGCCTGTAATGTTTTTGATGGATCGTTCTTAAGAACCAATACCATCTTATTTCAGTTTCTTGATATCATATGTCTTCATCTTGGATAGAGCCTAAAACATGTAAAAAACACGTGTTTTACTCGAAAAACACGGGCCTGTATTGCGTTGCGCTCTCTCTCTCTCTCTCCCTCTCTCTCTCTCTCACTATATTTATATAAATATAAATATAAATAAATAAATAAATAAATATATATATATATATACATATACATATATATATATATATATAACGAGCCGGAATTGCCCAATGGAAGGGCGTGTTTAAGATATATGATGAACCGAAACCGCCTGTCAATCGCCAGAACCAGAGACTAAAGACACATATAACCAAGAAAACAGACGTAGATAATCCATTGGTTTTAGATCCCCCGGCATCATGAAGGGAATCAGCACACTAGCCTTGCAGCCTTGCTGCTCGAGTTCTCGCCTCCGCTCCGAAATTCGGCAGCTCAATAAAACTCTAAGGGCCATCCATGACATGGCTTTCAGGTCTCTGAGAGACGTTGAGAAGCAGCTACTGCCGCTGGTGGTCGCGAACTCTGAGAGTTTCAGAAGTTTCAGTTTTGGTTTTGATGTCATGTTGCGCGCCGCGCTGTATCCAGATTAAACGCCATTCCTTCCTTGCTTCGTTCTGACATCAAAGATCTGGGTGCAGTCGGAAGGAGCCGAAGAAACACAGAGTCTTACCGCAACATTTCTAAAGCTTCGAAATGTCCAAAGAAATGGGGAAAGCTTTGGACTCCAGGCTATTCCTCGGGTCCGCCAGCGGCTGCGTCTCCTAGTTCTTGCCGGCACAGTTGGCAAGCGCGTCGAAGAGGCAAAAGCGAGGTCTCAGGGATGTTCAGGGAGTCGGTAAGGCCTGCCGCTTTGCGGAAACCCTTCGATGAGATTGGCGAAACAGGATTCCAGGATCCAATCTCGTTTTCGCAGATGGGTCCGAAACACTTCATATTCCGGCAAAGCCGAATTCACGATCTGCTTCTGCACGCACAACATACGCACTATGCATGCTCACAGTACCAAACCGGCCAAGCAGCTGATCCAAATGCGAGGCTAGAATGACAGGATGCATCACATGTGAAGCTATCCTCAGCTGTAATGTGGCGGCCCCCCTCCAACCAACAGTTTTTGGCTTGAATCATCCGGGACCCGCTGGACCAAGGTTCGGTAGATTGGGGGCTCTCGGGTTGGCTTTGGGTCTGGTGGCTTTGACTACGTTAGAAGGGAACTGGAATTAGGGGGTTTGTGGGCTGGCTTGGGTGGAGGGTCAGCGGTTCTCCGCAGTCGGGGTCGGGACAACCAAAAGCTCGAAACCAAGCCCCGCTCACTCCAAGACAACTACCACCACGAAAAACCTTTCATTTTGAAGACCTTTCCCTCCAGCCTACACTCCCCTCCACTATCGACGTACTACTGCAGTACAGTAGTAGTGCAGTAGTACAGTCGTAGTACGGTAGTACTACAGGAGTACTACCGTAGTACTTAGTACTACAGTCGTACAGCAGTACACTAGTAGTACAGTAGTACAGTAGTAGTGTGGTAGTACAGTAGTAGAGCTGTAGTGGTACAGTAGTAGTACAGTAGTAGTACAGTAATAGTACAGTATGGTTGGATTTGAGGGTTTAGGGTTGAGGTTTGAGGGTTTAGGCAGTTCAGGCTTAAGAGGGGTTTCGGGTTTAGGGAGAGCTTCGGGCTTCAATGCCAGGGTTTTGATGTTGGGAGGGGGGTTTTAGGTCGTGAGCCAACAAATTGCCAGGCACCCCGAAACACGCATTAATTAGGCCGCCCGAATTTTGGTCCCGGTCTGAATAATAGACAAAACGCATTATAGAGGCCCATTGTAGTAAAAGGACCGGCACGTTTAACAAGGAATCCGTATATTTTCAAGGCTCCACCCGCCAACACTAATCTAACACAACAACAAGAAAATTCGGATCCCTACACTCTTTTACCCAAAACCCCAACACCCCGAGCCTTCTAAAACGCTGGCCCTGGAAAGCACTTCAACCCTTCAACTTCAGAGCAAACCCAAACCGTACATTGACTCTTTGGCTTTACGCGGTGTTCCCCTACAGGCTTACTAAGCCGTCGCTGACGAAGCCGCAAATCCCAAATCCGAAGCAGATTGTTCGACTTTGACAGAGATCCCATCTTCCCTTTGATCACAGAACATTTCCGTTATTGAGGTACTTAACAAGTTTAGGGCACCTTGCAATTCGTATGCTTTGGTTTAAAACTCACTAGAAAAAGGTCCATCGTTTGACCTTTAGTACCAGCCCCCAAGCAATCTCTTATACAGCAACCCGATACAAACCCTACAACATCCCTATAAAGCCCTCTACATCAAATCTTAAGCCCGTAAACGAGGCATCTTCCTGGGAGCCCCTTGCAAGGAGCGGTTGCGCGACTTGCTGCGCACAGGCCAGCTCCAGCGGGTGAAGAAGGCAGGGCCTTTGCCGCAAGGGTTTACAATTTGGGGCCTAGGGTTTAGGGTTTAGGGTTTGGGGTCTAGGGATGTACGGTTCTGTACTTGGAGGTTCATGGGTAATTTGCTATAAGTGGAGTTTCAGGTCCCCTAATATGGGTCGTCATCAAAGTTCAACAACTTATAACCCCACTTACAAGCAGGGGTTGCTACAAGGGTACTTTCAGGGTTACTATAAGGGGTTTCCACAAGGGATACCTTGAAGGATACCCTAGTAGTTGAGGTTTCAGGGCCGCCAACAAATCCTTTATTGGTACTGCAACCGGATCCCTGCAAGGGATGCCAGGCACGATACCACACGGTTACTACAAGGGATGCGAGACACCACACGAAACCGGAGAGCAAAAGGGATGCTATAAGGGTAACTGTAAGGGATATGTTAACGGCTCAAGGCTTTGAGTTTGTGTTTAGTGGTAATGACGCTAGCGGCTTTCTATAATGGGTTTAGGGTTCAGGGTTTGGGACCCTGATTACCCTGATTGTTCCAGCAGTACTTGCAGCGCTGCAGGTTACTATTTAGTGGAGCAAGCGGTGCTTAGGTAACGACTTGGACCCTCGCGGCAAGGCATGGTTGTTTTTCGTTTGTCCAAAAGGAGTTAGGTTTGATGCACTTACTTGGATATGCGTGTCACGTAAAATTTTAGCATGAAGGGGGGCTCAGACTTGCTGCCGTGTGCAACATCCGCAAAACAACAGCCTGAGCAAGTCGCTCAGATAACAAGATTGCCACAGCCCCAAGTTACCTTGTTGTTAGTTGCAATCGTCCCGTGACGTTTTTATCTCATATAAACCCTAAGCCCTAAACCCTAAACCCCTAAATGTCCCTTCACGTCCCTATCTCACATAAACTGCAGTACTCCTGAGTCTAAGCCTCGGGTGCTTTCAGCCTCAACACATCGCGGCTGCTCCTGTAGGCTGCGCCCGTAATCGGTTTAGGGTTTAGGGTTTCCTTCCGGTGTGCTCGATGTAGAGTTGTAGGGACCAAGACTTCAGCATTCTTGGTTCACATCCTTTCCATTCCTTGGACACTACGTTTCCGAAAGGCTGGGCACTGAAACTTCATGTCCAAAATTTGGGTGGGTTGGGGCTTAGATGTGTAGGTTTCATGTTTAAGTATTGATTTGGGTCTTGGTGTTTGAGAATTCCTGAAGGAAATGGCTGCTTCCATGCCAAAGCCGCCACCCACAGAACAGCCCAGGCCAGATTTGGGTGGAGGTTTAAGGGCTGAGTGCAGGTTAGCGGTTTCGCGCTTCAAGGTCCGAATAGTTTTTGGGCTTACGGGTATCGTTATCAAGGTTGCGGGCTCTAAACCCTAAACCCTAAACCCTAAACCCTAAACCAAAACTCTAGGGCGAGGGCTTTACGGTGTTACGGTTTTAGGGCTCAGGGCACCATTGTGGTGGTGTCAGGATCCTCAAGTCACTCCCGGCGGCAAGTAAAGGCGCTTCATGTGGCCTCCTGATTAATAACCGCCTTATACACCTACTATATACCCGACAGGTACCCTTAAGGGTCCCTAGAAAGGCCTGATCATCTGAAATCCGGAATCGTGGCCGGGGTCGTTTTTTTCTCCCGCCTTTGGATAGTTGTCTGGGGGAGGTTCGGGGTCTGAGTTCTTGGTAGTCGCTGGTACAGTAATAGTACAGTAGTACGATAGTACTTGGCGGGCTCTCGGCAGGCCACTGCACTATTTGAGGGGTACTTTTCATCCGCACCATTGTGGGTTTCGAGGTATCGTATAGTACCCCTTAGAAAACTCAATGGACTCGATTTTGTAAAGGGGCTTATATTAGAAACCTAACCCCTAAACCCTAAGCCCTAAACCCTAAACCCGAACCTATAGATCTGGCAACCACACAAAACCCAGAGTTGTTGAGCTTTGGCCTGAAACTCTTCAGGCTGTCTCTCTCCTTCCAGGACATCAGTTTGTAGGTTTAGGGTTTATAGGGTTTAGAGGGTTTAGGGTTTAGGGTTTATAGGGTTTAGGGTTTATATTATAGGGTTCAGGGTTTAGGGTTTATAGGGCTTAGGGTTTAGGGTCTAGGGTTTAGGGTAGCAGTGTCTACTTCCCAAAAGCTTGAACAATAAAAGCCGGGACTACTGAGGGGTAGTAAGGTATTTATCTTTTTTTTTTTTTATTGTGTGCAGGCCCTCATTTAGCCCAAATGAGGGGACCTTTCCACTATTGTGTGCAGG
>CAJNDV010018169.1:0-33981 GCA_905221635.1 Symbiodinium sp. CCMP2456 | reverse complement strand
TCCACTAAGTGGGTCAAGGTGCGCAAACCTGATGGTGGCGCACGTTGTAGGATGGTGGGTGGCGGTTACACCCAACACATTGAAGACAAAGATGAGACTTTTGCCTCGACCCCTTCCTTGACCACACATCGGTTGCTTTTGACTTTGGCTGTAGCGAAGGGGTGGCATATCTCCATAGGAGACATTTCCACGTGGATGGAGACTTTTATGTCAGTCCGCCTCGGGAATTCTACCCGGAGGGACGCGCTTTGTGGAAGCTTAAGAAAGCCCTCTACGGGCCAAAGCACAGCCCGAAGCTTTGGCAACAGCACTTTGCATCGGTCATGCAGAAGAACGGCTTTAAACAAGCGCATGAAGTCAGACCCAAACCTTTACGTTCATGAGCGCAAGCAACTTTACGTTCTTGCCTACGTGGACGACTTGATGCTCTTTGGTTCGAAGGCTGACGTTTTCACTGTTATTTCGTACCTTCAGAAGGACTTGTTGTTTAAGGTGACAGGTACATTGGACGGAGGTGACAGTGCAATGTTCCTAGGCCGGAACCTGAAGAGGACATCAACTTTCATCTCTGTAGGCGTGAGCCCATCCTACATTGATGCTATGCTAGAACTTGACGGTTTGAAGCAGTGCCGTCAGGCACTTGCGCCAGGATCTGACGCTTTGAGAAAGAGCCTCAACTGTGAACCTTTAGGACCCGAGGATCACAGGCGCTACCGGCGCGCTGTGGGCCAACTTTTGTGCCTTTCGAGCGTGCGCCCGGACATCATGTACGCTGTCAAGGAGCTGAGTCGAGGACTTGCCGGAACCAAGGACTTTACACAGAAACTTCAGCCAACACTTTCCCTTTCACCGCAGCGCAAAGCAATAGATATCAACATTTACGTTGATAGGGATTGGGCCGGGTGCCACGACACCCGCCGATCTACTTCAGGAGTCTCTTTGTTTGTGCTCGGGGCGAAAATACTTTCGCACAGCAGGACCCAGGCCAATGTGGCCCTCTCCAGCGGAGAGGCTGAATTTTACGCGATTGGGCCTGGGAGCGCAGACGCACTTTTCGTGAGATCCCTTGTTGAGGAGTCTAAGCTTTTCCAGAAGGCAAACCTTTGCGTCTTTACAGTGTTGCCTCACGCTTTGGAGCAAGCCGCAAGACCAAGCATGTGGAACTTAGGTACCTTTGTGTTCAAGAGCTGGTTGCATCAGGCATGGTACGTATCAAGAAGGTGCTTGGAACTTTGAACCCGGCGGATGTACTTACTAAGTATATTGCGAAGGATATTATTTTGCACCGCCGCCCTTCCTACTTTTGGGTTTGAGGTTTGACCTGCCTTTGCGGGTTTGCGGCTTTGCCACTCGTCACTTTTCCCAAGAAGAACCCAGATAAAAAGAAGAGACTTTGAGAGCTGAGAGAATCACGTTCTGCGGACATGTACTTTTGCTGGCTTGTGCGGACATGTGACTTTTCATGTACACTTGTCATGTCACTTAATTTTGCTTGTGCAGTTCGACATGTCTTCAACTCGCGCTCTTCGAAACTTTTCCCTTTCTCCTGAACAAGAATTTTAAGAATTTTCTACTTTGGTTTTCCGTGTTCCAGTTTTCCCCAACCGAAATGATGAAACTTTGCCGCGAAACATTTTTCCGGATGAGGTGAGTGACTTTTCCGATGATGATTTTCCGGTGTGAATGCACCACTTTTAATGTACATATATCAGCTCACTTGACTTTCCGTTCAGGGTTTTCGTTTTGTCGTGGGTTTTGCTTTAATTGTGCGCCTCTTCGCCACAGACTTTTCACTTTACCTCGGTCGTTCGCTCGCTTTGGCGCACAACGGCCTCTGACTTTTGTTGCGACTGCAACCTGCCTGGAAGAACTTTCAGAGATGGCCGAAGAAGAGCCTACTTTGGAAGAGGCCGAGCCCACTTTGGAGATCATACTTTGGCGGCAGAGGAAGCCGCTGAGGCAGAGCCGGTTGAGCCTCCACTTTCGAGTGGGAGTTGAGGTTGCTTCGCCTACTTTTTCGGCGAGCAACGCGTGAGCCACATTGCGTGGCCCACACTTCGGGGAACTGTAGCGGACCAGGTGAGCCAGTCCGGGTGGACATTGATCCACTTTGACTTTGAGCGAGCTGGTCGAGCGGCCCCCGCGGCCGGACTTCGCGGTGGGGCGGAGAGCATTTCTCACACTTTGCCTTTGGACCCTCAAAGCACTTTTGGGAACAGCGGCAGCAGCAACTTTTGCGTTGCTACATTATCACTTTGTCCTGCGAGCAGTGCGGAAGTGGATCCGCACTTTCCTGCGACTTTGGAGCCGCCGCCACGGCGCCTAAGCCCGTGCCTTTGAAGGACTTTCCGCCTACCATCGAGCGGCCAAGGCCAGGGCATGGCTTTCAGCAGTTCAGCAAGCAACTTTCATGCCTGACGTTAGCACCTTTCGGCTTCTGGAGCACTTTGCAGCTCATGTTGGAGATACTTTTCACTGGACGGCAGATGGATCAACTTTGGAGACCTGGATCTCCATTTCCTGGGAACTTTCACATGACGATGACCATTTTGTTTCCTGGGACGGCTCCGGTGAACCAGTCTTTGGACGGCGCCGGAACTACGTGGTTGCTCGAAGTCAACTTTGTTGGGTGTTCCAGGCACAGCCTGGGGCACTTTACCGGGGAACCCCGATGGATGGTCCCCGTTTATGCTTTATTTGACTTTACCGCTTGCAACTTTTCAGCAGGCACTGGCCGCAGCGCAGCAGACGGGTCACTTTGTGACTCGTCACAGTGATGTTCAGGGTACACTTGACAGGTGCCTGAACCTTTCACTTTTGCCACGGTCGGCGTATCTGTTCTTTGTTTTTCAGCTAAGTATAATGCAAGCCGAAGGTGTGCAGTACACTTTTCCTGCAGATGCTGAGATCTGTACTTTTGGCTTCAGGCCAACGCAACAGTGGCTGGCACTTGACTTTGGCTCTGGGCGTGCCAAGATGTGGAGTCGACGTTATCTGATAAGGGCGGAGAAATTTGAGCTGCCAATGGATCCAACATGGCCCACTTTTATCTGTGTTCGGCACTTTCAGGGGCCATATCAACTTGTATCGGATCTCAACCGGTACTTTGATGATCCAGCATGCCGCCACTTTCGGTTGATGCACCTTCCTGAGCTGCCTCAGGTGTGTCAACTTTCCTACGACCTACCGAAAGCCTGGGTTCCACTTTCTGGTGCAAAGCCGTCGACTTTGACTCGACCAGCGCGGCTTTAGATGGCCACTTTTCGCCCCTTTTGGGTTGGGCCCGGCGTTGCCATGGGCTTTGGCAACTTTGCTGGTCGCTGCACTTCAATGGGCCGACACCATGCTGCACTTTGCTGTGCCATGGAAGCACACGACGCTTTTGGGCACAACGATGGCAACTTGGTCGCTGCACTTAAATGGGCCGACATCACGTGCGCCACGAACTTTTGTGGAACGCAACTTTGGATGGTGTTGAAATAGCACTTCCCCTATTCTCCCCGACTTTACCACATTCGTGGCTCAAGACACTTTGCCCCTGCAGAGAAAGGCGCTGCTGAACTTCAGGGCTGACTTTGGTGTCTCAGTTGAGTGAGCTTGTGCACGGATTACTTTAGGGTAGTGTGGTGCGCATTCTGTACTAGTGTACTTTCGCAGTGTATGTATGTGTATGTATGTGTTTGTCTGTCTGTATGTATGTATGTATGTATGTATGTATGTATGTATGTGTGTGTGTATGTGTTTATGTATGTATCTATGTACGTCGGTACCCATGTGTATGTATGTATGTATGTATGTATGTATGTATGTATGTATGTATGTATGTATGTATGTGTATATGTATATGTAAAGTTATATGTTTTTTCAGTATATGTATATGTATATGTATATGTATATGTATATGTATATGTGTATGTGTATGTGTATGTGTATGTGTATGCGTATGTGTATGTGTATGTGAATGTGTATGTGTATTATTTGTGTGTATGTATGTATGTATGTATGTATGTATGTATGTATGTATGTATGTGTGCGTATGCATGTATGTTTGTTTGTCTGTATGTATGTGTAGGTGTATGTGTGAATGTATTCAAGTGTGTGCATTTGTGCATGCGTGTATGTGTGCGTATGTATGTATGTATGTATGCATGTATGTATGTATGTATGTATGTATGTACGTATGTACGCATATATGTATGTATGTATGTCAGGACATATGTATGTATGTATGTATGTATGTATGTATGTATGTATGTATGTATGTGTATGTGTGTATGCATTTGTGTGTGCATGTGTGTATGTGTGTATGTGTGCAAGACCCCTCCACGTGTCTCGATTTCTAATGACGTCACAAAATTGTACTCGCAAGCATCCCACTCCGTTAAGTACCTCCACGACTATTTCGAAGCACCCGGCCATGAATTTAAAACGCAAGCTTTGAGTAGACTAGCAAATCGTCTTTGCGATCGTGCTGTATAGCTATGAGTCACAGACGTATTCTCAGGCAAACCTCATCAAACTCGACAAGCTACATTGTAAGGCTTTGCCACACTGTGAGGCTTTCCCGTAGTTTCACTGTCAAAAGCTTTTTGCTTCACTAAACACTCGACCCTCGACGCAGAGAGCTGCAATGAGTATCTATCCCAATTGGTTTATGCAAATACGCACCTAAATTACTGGCTCCTTCCCGAGACAGAATTTCGTCTAGGATCTCATACCTGGGCCATTACAAAATTTCGGCAAGCCGATTCATTGGAGCATTCGGTAATTTTCGCACGCGTACCGAAAGCTACCTAGACGCCGACCGGGCCACCCTCAGTTACATTGGTCCGATCCGACGACGCAGGCATAACATAGACCGGCCTAGATACACCGTGAAATATATCATCACCCGACCGGGGCTCAAGTTCACTCCAAATATGTCGGTATTACAGATTTTAGATTGTCCCTGTCGTTTGGGCTCAGGGCCCAGGGTTGGATACCCGTGACTCCTGGGAAAGTTGCTTATGTTATGGACTGAGAACTCGTGGAGTCGTAGAGCTACAGTCTGTGCCAGATCTGGATGTAACAGCTCGGGTTGTTGCAAAGGACGCCGAATAGTACGGTTCCAGGAGCCCTCGTCGTGTCTCCGGTGGGCTCGGCTTCGAGCTGATTACTGCTGGTGGCATCCTGGTGCAAGGACCAGTTTTTTTCCTGCTTGGCAGCGTTTTAACTTCCTTTGACATTGTGTCTATTGGCAGTTGGATGCTGCACTTCCTGGCGGCATTCAGACTGGACAAGTCTTAAATGCAGCTTTGTGCTTTGAACGCAGCGGACTTCAAGCGTAGACGGCATGAAGTCGGACACATCGCAGCAAGCTGTAGTGTTGAAGCAGTTAGAGCCGCGAGACAGTCCAAGTTCTCCCTTCCGAGGCTCCGGCGGGCGCGGGCGTTTGCTCCGCCTCTCTGCGGCCACGAAGCGGGAGGCGCAGCCTGGCACTCGGCAGAGCTCTGGGCTCTGTGTGCGGCGTTTTGCGTATCCGGTATGTCTATCAATGTGCACGGTGCCTGTTGCTGGGTTCGTTTCTTCGCAGCTGCGAAGTGCCTGCTACTCGGGATTCGGGAGAGTTGAGCGTCGCATGTGTTGCAGGCAGAGGTATTCGAGTCCTTCTGCTGAGTTCTGAGGTCGTGGCGTCATCTGCTTGAAACCGTTGCCGAACAACCAGGACCGTGAGCAAGTGCTATCTATCAGGGCATTAGCCGTAGCTGGGTAAACACTCGCACATCGATACCGACCAATCTCAGAGGCAGACTCTTGCAAGACTCTTGATCCACGATTGAAGCCCTGCCGTGATTTCTGGTAGCATTGCTAGGAGCCGGTTACGTCACAGTTTCGCAGGTTGCGAGCCGCACACCTGGATTGGCTGTGTGAGACAAACCATATGGAGGGCGGCAGCATAGAGGCATCACGGAGTTCACTCCTCCTTTGAAAAAACGCAGGCAGTGAGAAGTCCTGTGCAGCGGCTCAAAGTGGGGATTGACTGCCAAAGTGCGGCTGATTGCCTCTGTGCCTTCTAGGCTCGATGGAGCGCCTGCTCGGATGTCTTAGAGCGAGCAGTAGCAATGTGGGCGAGAAGATGCTCAGACAAAGTATGTAAACGCCAACCCAGACTTCAAAAGCCATCGCCCAACCGTATGAAACTGGGACCTTGAAGGGGTTAACTGTAGAGCTCGCTGACGATCCCGCGAGTATGCATCACAGAGGGCGCTGATGCTGGCCTTCTGCGCGCCGGCCACTGGCACCAAGGAGCAGTGATGCTTTAACGGGGTTTGTGCTTGTCAGCGCCTCCGGTCGGCCGCGGTCCCTTTGTAGTGCTGTGCTGCTCCGGTCCCGAGGTTGTCAGCTCCTTTTCACCCGTACAGCGCCGACCCAGCTTTGTGGGCTTGAACCATGTCTCTAAATTGTATCGGTCTAACTACCGCCACTCATGTGCAGCCTGAGAGCAACTAGATCTGTTGGAACCTGACAAGACCCAGCAATCCACAGCACGCAGAACTCCTGAACATAGCCTGAGACAGACCAGGAATCAGCAATGCAAGAACTTTGTATAATTTGGAGCAGTGAAAACAACTGTGTATACTTTGCAGCCCTGAGAGAACAGCCAGAAGTGCTGCAAATTGCAGCTTTTCGAGCTGGATAGCAGCAAGTATGGACACAGCTTGCAGCCCGAGAACACATCTGGACATCCTGCAGTTCACAGTCAGAGCAAAGAGCTATCAGAAATGCTTCTGACTGGGAGGGATGAGGCCAATCACGGCATTTGCAGTGGAGCAAGACGGGTCACCAACCTTTCTAAGGAAGATTAAGGAAGTCAGCGTTACCCCAACGTTTTTCGACAAACAGCAACCTCAGCCTCCTCGCAGATGGAAGATGCACGCTGCTAAGCAGGAGGAGTTCGCAGTGCTTACACAGAAACTTGCGACAGTGCCAACGTCTAAGCCACGGATATGTCTTGTTGGGAACCTTATCAAGGTCGACCTAAGCGGAAGCCTCCGGGGCTGGTGTTGGCTTGTTTTTTTTTTAAAGCAACACAACCAGCATACGAGTCTCAGAAGAGAGGAGTCCCTTTCCCCCGTAGTAGGATCCTAATAAATCTCCCTAGTTTCGGGGCCTTAGTCAGTACCCAGCAAAATTCCTGGAGACTAAGCTCCTCATGTCATAAACCCAAAAAATAGAGTGATATAACGTAAACCGCCCTGGAAACATTTAGCGATGCAGGCTCTTCGGACTTGCCGTCCTTCACCCTGTCTAAAGCCCGAAAAGAAAGACACCAGGCGCCGCTGCCGATGCCAGCGGCGCCAGTTCACAGCGGCTCCCCTTGGTGTGTGACAACATCGAGGCACCGACCTGAGCTTGGCAGGGACGATGAGTTCGGTCTTTTATCGGGCAGTGCATCGCTAAAGTCTAGCGAAGCAGGTCTTTGGAGCTCATGATCCTCTCAGCACTCGCCACGGCCACCCACTTGCGGCGCATCTCGCTGAGAGCGAAGTTGCTGGGACCGGCACGTAAGCACGTGAACTTCAGCTTTGAAGACACTGAAGTTGGGTTGTTGGGGACGCCGTATAGCTCTGTCTTCATTGTGTGCTTCAGTCTTGCGCTGGTGGGCGGACGTGAGTGCGAGATTGCGCATCTCTCATGTCTTGCATAGCTTTTGCCGGGGAGTCGATTGCTTAGAGTGTGCCGGCAAACTTTGCTGGGGTGACCAAGCAATACACTTGCAATGCCTTCATCAGCGTGCCCGACTATCAGGTGGAACGACAGGAATGCTGGCCACGGGGTCGAGCTTATCCAAGACGATGCGATCGCGAAACGTATGGACCGGTGCAAGCCGTGTTGCTTTGCACTGAGGCTGCGCATGCAAGTACTTTAATTTGTCCGATTAACTCACAGGGCCATGTGATACAGAATGTAGGCGCATGCAAGGGCAAAGTCACGTGAAGCCTTGCATCAGGACATTAGCTTGCTCAAGTAGAAACGCACCTCGCACGATGGCGGCACATCGCTCATCCAAACATTGACGCGTTTGCTTCAGAGTTTGGGGCGAACAAGCAGTGGGCCTCATCCGAAAATAAGAAGGCCGAATATGTTTCGGCCCAGCTGGGAGTTGAGTGAGCTAACACGACGTGGCCGAGGAGGGAGGCCAAAAACAGCGCGCACGTGCATAAATGTGTGTGTGCGTACTTATGTATGCACTTCTTGAATTTTCAACCATATATATATATATATATATTTCAATGCATTTATTTACAGACTGACTGAAGCACACAAGCGTGATTGCAAGAAAAAGTACTTAGTACCTACAATCACAACATGCTTATTCGACATTTCATGCAAACATGCAGTTGCTTACTCTTAACTATTGTTGAATGAGCAGACTAGCCACCGCTCAGTAGCACTCAGTAGCTCTGTCTCGGGACAGGTCAGAGAAACAAAGGTGATCCAGTCGGGCCCAGCGTTCATGAAGCTGCGTGCCTGAGAGCTACACCCGCCGCGGAAAGAGGTAGATGTCGCACAAATGCCTGCCAGCATGCCAGGGTCTTGACACTCACAGGGATGGGGTGGCTTTGGCTTGGAATGTGCGAGACAGTGCTTTTGGACCTGGACCCTGCTCGCATGCAGAAATGCCAGAGATTGAAACCATGGAGATGATGCGAACGAGGCTGATAATGACAACGAGGTCTCGGATGTGCCAACAGTCAATGGGATGGGTCGCGACCCTCGTAACTGTCGTCGTTCTGTGATATGGACTGTCGTAAGTTTATTGATCTTGATATCGCGTGAGTAGGGACTCAAAGACACCTGCACTCACAGCGAGAAGAGTGGATTGAACAAAGCCAAACCCACGCCCATCCACAACATCCGTTCCTGTTTTCACCCATGGATACAGACCCAAGTCGGAATCGGGGACCCAAACCCACCCATACCATGCTCATAGATAAGAGTGGTTTCCATGAGCCCGAACCCCAACCCTCCATTCCCACAGCCAGTCTCTGACCTTGGGGGCGGACACCCGCAGAAACAAGAAAGCAAGCCCGAAGCCAATGTAATGTATGCATATATATATATAGAGACACACATATACACACACACACACACACACACACCTAAATATACACGGACGCACATACAGAGGTAGATGGAGGGAGAGAGAGAGAGTGTGTGTGTGTGTGCCCTCTCTCTTGACTGAAAGTCTTATGTAGTTTTACGGGATCATGAGATCTCAAGGTGAACGGGGGATTTCTGCAGTGGCGGCATGTTTCTGGCACGACAGGGGGAATGGCTGAAAACACATGCTGATATCAACCTCGTTTCAGCCACATACTCCATCGTGTAAACTTTCACACCCCTCCAACAAGCCTGCAAACGAATGCGGGTGGGCGAAATGCCCGGGGGCCTAACCCGCGCTCAACGCCTGGGAGAGAGAGAGAGAGAGTGCGTGTGTGTACATGGCTACATATGATATGTATGTCAGTGTGCATGTGTGTTCATGCACATAGGTGAGGAATCTGCAAGAGAATATCTTGAGGTTCCCCTTACCGACCCTTTTCGTGCCCAAGGTTGTGTGCACGTACAGCCGGGGATGCATTGTCGTGGCGGTTCAACTCTTGTACTGTTTGCATGAGTACCCACATCAACCGTCGACGAAGAACCCGTACCCAGATGAGTCGCATGCAAACTCCCAAAAGGACCACTACACGCGACCGGAGGGCCACTGCATAGTGGTTTCGGATGGGCCCATTGCTATGGCGGACCGAGGTGCTCGTGCAGCGAGGGCTGGGGAGGAGTGAGAGATCTTACCGTGCCGACAGCTGCCCAAGTCGCTATATCATGGGGCGAGGGTTCCAATGCTCTGGCGGGTGTTCAGGCATTCGCTGACAGTTTGCCACAGACTATAACACTCGGGCTAACGATGTACGATAAATCCTACGACATCCTACGGCATCATACGGCCTTGTGATTGCAAAGCCAACAGCGAACACGCTGACGGAATAAGCAAGGACAGGACAAAAGTCTAGGCTGAACAGAATGGACTACAGCCCTCTCGGTCCAGGCGGGTGCCGCGACTACTACACGGAGGTAAAGATCGAGTTCCTTGGGGTGATTTCGTGTGGTTGAACAAAACTGCGAGCTGTTTTTGGAGGGCATAGCGGATGGTCCAATCGACCAGCATGTCCCAATGTCTATTTACAACCCCAAGTCTTCGCATCCATGTATACGAAGCCTAATCCGAGATCAAGTTCCTTGGCTTGTGTGGACACGGGCTCCCCAGCGAGTGATCGTGGCAAAGGTTTCGACTCTTCGATGCCGGAGATGAGAACTTGCACGGAAACCTATTCTTGATATGCCGGCCATATCCCTGCTGTTGAACATGGCGAACATGGTGTCACGTTTCTGTAAGGTTAAGCACAGCTGGTATTCTTCTCAAGACGCGACCCGGATGACGAAGTCTTGCTGAGGAGTGATGTGGACACCTGGTCTTCCGGCCTGGACATGGGCGTCACGCGCCTCTGCCCAGAAGAGATCGGGAAGCTGAACGAGCAAGGCCCAGGGTCCCGAGGGCAGAGGTCGCCGACTCCGCTGCCCACCCGGCAGGTTTGTGCTGGGCCGACTTCCCTGACACTTGGGTCTTACGCGGCCACGCAGTTGCATTTCTCCTGCTGAGCATTAATTAGTTTTAATATGTCTAGATCGGAAATCTGGGTCCTTGCGGCAAGCATCTTAGTTGCACAGCGCAAGAGAGAAGGGCTGTTGTTGACCATTAAGTCGCAACGGGAACGCTGCAGAAGTGAAGAGATCGAACGCGTGCCTAGCTGGGAGACTGCTAGAATGAGCGGGCGCCTCCTGAACCGCAGCATCAGCCGTTCCTGGAAGAAAGTCCTGGTTGGGCTATGGCGTAGGCCTTTAAGAACTAGCTGTATCCAAACTCGACATCTCGACACCAGAAGACCTCTTGAACACCCTCCTGAAGAAACCATCCTAGGTGATGGAATGCTCCGCATCAACGGTCGCTCTTATCCGCCAGGCAGCGGATGCAACAATCTCCGATACGGTGCTTTTCTAACCCCCATCGTCTATCAAGAAGGGCAGGTAAGACAGAGGGACCTTCACACTAAGCTGGGCCTCGCGGTCGCTCCGTCTGTTGAACCATGCGTGAGGAGTGTTGCCCAGTCGTGCGGCAACTCTTGCTGGTTGGAATACAGCCACTCTTGATGCTTGCCTCTATCTGTTCTTGGGAATTCTTGGACTTGTTGCAGGGGTCGTTGTCGGATTTGAGAGGTGTCTGATGCGGGTGCTCTGTGTTCCGCGGAATGAACCCATCAAGTATACCATCAAGTATACAACATGAGCTTATTGGAGAACTGATGGTTCTTTCATCTTCAGCTTGATAGCGCCGTCGCATGCCTTTCAGCTTAGAGGCTTCTGGGTGCAGGTGACTTTAAGCATTGGGTGTGCCAGCCAGTGAAGGCTAAAGTGTTGTGATCGGAAGCTCACACCAGTCTGTCAATCGGGCTTACGCACCGGCTTGTCCATTGCACTCGCTGTAAGACTGAAACCGCCTTCGCCCAAATCCGGCCCTACTCCGTCTCGTGAACCGAATCTTAGGCTTGTGCAGTGCAATGCATCTGTGGGTTGTTTTAATGCTCGACAGCTTATTGTTTGGAGAGACTAGCCATTGCCTTCCGGTCGGCGAGCCCGTTCTGACCCATTCGCCAAAAACCACCAAAACTGTTGATGGAATGACTCCTGGGCAAGCCGCACTTGTGCAATTGCTGCTTCCGGTAAGGCGGCTGCTTCGGGTAGTGTGGCTGTTTTTCCACATCGCAGAGTTGCCAATGCTGACTAACCGGTTCGGCGGAGATTGTCGTAGTGTCGAGAGATGAACTTGCTCCTTTCGAGGTCCTTGCTCTCTACGCACTGAGATCGCTGACACTCCTTTCCGTCTTTGCTTGTCATCGTGTTCCATCGTTCGTAAGATGTCGGATGCATAGCCTCGGGTGACCGCAACTGTCAGAGACGAGGGACTGCATGCAAGAATGCAGCGGCAGGTGTCGAATGTCAGGTTCCCCGGCCAAAAAAGCTTTGTCACGGAATTTTGGAGTGGTCGCTGTTGTGGCAGCTGCAGAACACAGTGAGTTTGTGTGGAGAATCTACGGATGACGTCCCTGCGACTGCAAGCCATATTGATCATATTGGGGTTTAAGCATCAGCGGCACATTTTATTCCTAACGCATGCACACGGTCGTCGACGCGCTTACTAGACCACTGATGTGTCGCTGCAGTCAGGAAGACTGCATCAACACGCTGTGTTCCCCTTGACTTTGAGGAAATCGGTGACACCTGCGGGCTCCAGGCACTGCTCCCGGGAGGGCTCTAGGAGCTGCCCTTGCTCCGAGACGGAGTCGACGTTTCTCTGCCAGGTGACCGGCGGAGGTTCAGAGCTCGTGGGCTACAGGACACATGCGAAACGCGCAGCTAATGCTCTGCACGCATCTGCACGCGACACGGCTGAAACGGGCGGCCTAGGGAGTGCAGTTTAATGCGAAAGCACATGTTTACACGACATCCTGTACTTCGCTGCAAGCTCGCCCTCGGGTTTTTCGAAGCTTGCATTACTTGTTCGCATATGTTCCATCTTGCAGCCGGCAGGAATGGTGAAGTTGTCGGCCGTCTCAGGCTGGAGGATGGAGTCAAGGCCGGCGCGGCCGTTGCAACTTTGAGCCCTTGTTGAGAACAACTTCCGGACGTGGGAGGTGCCCTTGGATGCTGAGCTCTACCTTGTAGCCGACATTATCGGCAGAGCCGGGGAGGCTAGGACAAGTGCAGTTTAAGTAGTGTTCGGATCTCCTCGTTTTGTTTTGCAGAGGTTCCATGACGGTCTTTGCATATTTCGCACCTAGAGTCTATCAGCCCGCAGGCTTCGGGTCAAGACAGCACTTAGACAGTGCATGGACGGAAGCCTCCAACGCCTATCTTCGAGAGCCTCAAAGCCCAAAGGTGGAGATCCTGGACTGCAGTGTGCCCGGCTCTTCTGCACCGTCCATTACGTCCACACCGCCTTTTGGGGCCGCAACAGTGTCACCGGATGTGCCAACTCCTGCAAGCGTCTACGCATCGCCGCTCGTGCGCATTATTGCAAGCGGTGTCTTTTCCTTGGGACTGGCAGGGATCTGCAACCCTTGCAGTGTGGCGTGTTGCCGTGACTTAAATTGTGGCATACAGACAGTCACTTTACATACTAATGTTACTAATGCTGACCCGTAGCTTTTCCTGCTCGTGCTGCAGCTGCTGCTGCTGCTGCTGCTGCTGCTGCTGCTGCTGAGCCTATTGTAATTTTTGCTTCTGCAGCAACCACAGCCACGACCACCACCACAACCACCCCGATCATTACAACAGCAGCATCTATACCACTACTATCGCTACCACGGGATGCTTCTCTTCCTGCTGGTGTTCCCTACGATAACGACTCCTGTTGCTGCTGCTGCAGCTTCTACAGCTGGAATAGCTAGAGACGGTGCTAGGCGGCTGCTAGCGTACTAGTTGCTCCTGCCCCTGCTCCTAGTCCTGCTACTATTACTGCTGCTACTACTACTACTACTACTACTACTACTACTACTCCTGCTGCTGCTGCTGCTGCTGCTGCTGCTGCTGAAACTGCGACTGCGATTACGACTCTACTACTACTACTACTACTACTACTACTACTACTACTGCTGCTCCTACTCCTACTCCTACTCCTACTCCTACTCCTACTCCTACTCCTACTCCTACTCCTACTCCTACTCCCACTCCTACTCCTACTCCCACTCCTGCTGCTGCTGCTGCTGCCACGCTGCTAGTAGTGCTAGTGCTACTAGTACTACTAGTACCACTTGTACAACTGGTGCTACTAGCATTACTAGTATTAGTATTACCTGTACTATTAGCATTATCAGTACTATTAGTATTACTGGTACCACCAATACTACCAGTATTACTAGTACTACTAATACTACGCCTACTATTCTGCTGCTGCTGCTGCTGCTGCTGCTGCTGCTACTACTACTACTACTACTACTACTAGTACTACTACTATTATTCCTACTGCTACTACTGCCACCAGCAACGGTGTTTGCTTCTATCAGCCACCAACCTCCAACCGTCAACCACAAACCAGCCTCCAATACTCAACCACCAACAGTGAGTACCACCAATCAACAACCAACCATCAGCAACAGCAGCAGCAACAGCCACATTAACAACAACAACAACAACCACAACAACAACAACAACAACAACAACAGCAACACTAGCGGCGGTGGTGGCGGCGGCAGCAGTAGCAGCACCAGCAGCAACCATCAAGCAATCCAGCAACACCGGCAACAGCAATAACCACTGCTGCTCCTACCTATACCACTGCCGCACTGACATCCGAAAAGTCGTGGCAAAAGATGCCTCATCTCTCTGCAGGATTTGGTCTATCATGCAGCGACGACCGCCGATGTACCGTGATCCGCCTGAGCTGCCATAGCTGTTTCCTTTTCGCCAAGCTGGAGATTTGTTTCCGCTATTGGGAAATCTTACGGTCTTACGGCGAATCGTACTCGTGAGCATCCTTCAGAGTGGCACATGCCTGCAAGCTCTTCGTGTTTCAATTTTCCCGAAGCAGCAGAAGGCTTCCCTTGCAAGGGTGCGGGGGATCAGATCTCGTTGCCTCAGCTTTAGAGGATGCGAGCGTTCCCAAGTGGCTCTGAATCCTCTGAGCTGCCGTGTTGTAGACAATCCAGGCCCGTGTCGCGTCGCAAACTCATGCCTGTATTTAGAGAATATTGAGACTCTGAAAGACGACCTTGGGCTCGTGTCCTGACGTTTCGCATCTGAGATCCTGTTTCGGATGTCAGATTTGGATGGTGAGACGAGCAGGTAGCATCGGGGACCTCAAGAGTCGCGGGAGTTTGGATAGCTACATGACTGATGAAGCATCAGTGCACGCTTCCCTGACTAGACACAGATAAGTGTTGCAAGGCCTACAACCTGTCGAGCTGTGTTTGTGCCACAGTCGTTTGGATTGCACATTTTCTCTCCGGCTCCTTGTGGCAGTCACACAAGCGACATGTGACTGCTCAAGTTTCGCTGCATGGGATGCCTGAGCAACAAAAGATTTGGACCAGTGGATGGCCGACAGCAGGGGCTTCTCCTCCCAAAGAGCGAACCGGTACCGTGGTCATGTCCGATCTCTTGCAGCCAGAGTGTCCAACTAGCCTAGCTTTGATGCGCGCTCGTTGTGGCAGTCTAACAAGTGTCAGCATAGTTGTCGCAGGTTATGCGACCAATCGAATATGTGAAGAGGAGGGGAACAGAAGATGCCTCAAGGTTCCCGACAGTGCAGCCCTATGCTTGCTTGCTTTAACATAGGGCTGCACTGCTTGAGACACACTGGGAACATGTAAGGGGCCGGTTCTGTGGGGCACGAGCAACAAGACCTTCTCTACTGTTTGCAATCTTGTGTGCTGCCAGCATCACTCTGGCAGCTCGATGCGCCAGTCGGCATGTTGATACCTAGTTTGATACCTAAACTGCACACTCACGGAATCTCACGGACACAGAAAACTTGCAAAGGCAATGCGGTAAATGAAAAAGTTGGCGCCACCACGAAGAAATCAAGTCATGAAGCCGCCCACCTGCACCAGTGCGCCAGCATGAAAAGGGCGCACTTCAGCCATCGCTGCAGAGCGAGCCCTGGAACGGGTGCGACAACAACTGATCAAAACTCTTACAGGCTTACAGGGTTCCCGGGGCCTTTATCAGATTTCGAAGCGAAGGTCAAGGGGGGCGAAGTCCGTCAAAGCAGACGCTCTTCTGTGCAGCTGCCCCGCCACGTGTTTGAACTGAGAGAATGGGTGACCGCATACTAAGTGTGCCAAGCCGCATGTAGCCGAGCTAAACGAAACTCAAGCCCTTGGAGTCGTGGCGAAGTGTGGCAGGCGGCTCACGGAGAGCTGTCAGCCTTCAGCAGGCGCTGCGCTGCAGTTTGCTTTGGGGTCGCTTCCAAGCCTCTGCGCCGCAGGCCGCGCGACGCCCTCGAGGCATCTCCACCGGCTCGGAGCAGAGACACAAGAATCGATGTTTCTGCTCCGGCACCGAAAGACAGATGCCGAGGTCTTCTCGTGGAAGCTTTCGGACTTCGCGACGTGCCGTGTCGGCTTCGGGACACTGGCTGACTTGCAGCGCGGCGCGGCACCTCCCTACCCCACACACCCAAACGCCTTGTGCCGCGCTTCGTCCATTTCACCCGCAGCACTGGTTTGCGGCCAGGAGCTTCGAGCTCCGACGGCGCGAGGGAGACGGAGATCCTGCTGAGCCGGAGACATGGCACTTCACCTGCCAGGACAGGTCTAAAAAATCCGGAAGCTGCTGTTGCAAGTGAGTGATGTTTGGGAGGCCACGAATCTGGACACAACTCTGTCACAGAAGAAGGCGAAAGGAGGATCGCTCATCTGTTGGTAACTGCCAAGGAATTAACAAGCCTGGTTGCATTCATTACTTCCGCCTTTATTGAAAGGAATTAAACGCTGAGGAACTTCATCAAGACAGAAGACAGACACCTCAATCGCTCCTGGGTTGGGGCTGGAACTTTGGCGTGCTGCTACTACTACGGGTGCACGTGGGGAACCGGGGAGATCGAAAGCAATGTTCCGAGCAAGAGGGTTTGGGAGACCCTGAATTCGCGCCTGGCGTCATGTCTATGTTGACGATGCGTTTTCAGTTGGCATGGGTAGGATCTTCCAGCCTACATGAGTCAGTGCACGTTTTCCGTGGTGGTTGTATGTCGCTTTGTGCGAACATGATGGTCCTTGCGGTGGATCTTCGCGACTTGTAAGCTCGCGCAGAAAAGCTTGGCCAGAATCGTAAATGGACACTCCGAGTGACCAGGACGTGTCCGATGCGCCTCGGTGGGTGGAGCTCCTGTCCCAGACGGCAGAAGTCCTCGAGGTAGGACCCCACATGGCAGTGGCCGAAGAGGCCAAGGCCACGGCATTGCCGGAAGCAACGGTAGAACGGTTTAGGGCTTCGGGTCACTGAAGCTGTTGGCGACGAGGAGGTGGCACATTCTGCTGCGTAGTGTATCACGTGATCCGAAATCTGTGTCACCGACGTTGGGGCTTGCATCAAACGGTCTGACACGTCACAAATTCGTTTGAGTTTGTGCAACACACTCGGGGTTCTTTCATGTTTTCAGCACCGTTCTTGTCATTGCTTGGCATCACCTCTTGTCTCTCAGCCATCAATTTTTGTTTGCCGTTGTCACCTCTTTCTTTGTGCTCCCACTGACATTTTTCAGTCCTGTTTCTGGCCTGTGTCCCTTGTCTTCCACCGTTTTTAATCCGCAGGTTTGGTTGCAGCGACTGCGTGATGTAGAGAGAGAGAGAGAGAGAGTGTGTTGTGTAATGTTTCTTGCCATGTTTTGTCATGCGACCGTGGGTTTGCTATCATGTCCGTGCAATTGTGCGATAGGTTTGGCATGGCATTTCTCTGACAGTTTCCTGTCGTCGAGTGCTTTGGTCCTTGTACAAAGGCTCGCGATCGCAGTAGACTACAACGGAAGAACTTAGTGCCACAATGGAACGGCCAAGGCACACCTTGGTTAAGGTGCAAGGGAACAGTGTAAACACAAGCGGAGAGCACGCAGCAACAAGACCTGCAAATGTCATGCTGGCGGAAGGCCGCATGAGCAGCGCGCACTTTGCGAACCAACTTTCCAGCCCCAAGCCAAGCAAAAGAGCCCGAATAACTCTTCGAGTTCTTCGGGCACTGCCGAAATGCAGGGGTTCGCTGTGCCAGGCCGTCGAAGGGCGCTCGGTACTGGAGTTGCCTGCAAGGATACTCGAGGAGGCGCTCGCCATGTCTTCCACTCTTAGTTGCTCCGAGTTTCACCTGTTGGTCTCACGTTTCCGTGGCTCCTATATCACACGTGCAGCGCAGAGAAGTTTCCTTGCAGCCTTGGACAAAGTCTGCTCAGACTTCGATTGTTGCCATAGAGCGGAGAGTGTGGAAGGTGTGCAGCAAACCAGAGACAAATTTGCTCGTCTCCCGCGTCTTGCTTCGTTTATTTCCCATGGGTCAGTCGGTAGTCTTGTCTGAAGCGGCATGGTGGGGCACATTGCTATCGGTTGCCCACCTTCTGGAAATTTATGGCCAGCCCTGAGTAGCCCTGAGGCGCGCGCAGCGGAACCGGTGCGGATGGACTCCACCAGCTTGGAGCAGGCGCCGTGGTTTTTGGCCTTGGGGCTTCTGGCCTGGAGCGTTCTCTCCCGGAGCCCAGGCCTTCGGGCCTGCAGGCCGCACGGAAGGACTGAGGAAAGCACTTGGCGAGGCTTTGGGATGGGTCCGGATCTTTTTGTTTCCTGGGTTTGACGATCAGTTTATCGGTCACCCAGAGGTCACCCAGAGTTGTCGTCTTGGCGATTCCCTTTCGAGGCCCGGGAAGCCCGCAGCGACACGTGCCTCTGCAAGGATTAAGGCCAGCATGTTGTGAGTAGTTATGAGTCCGGTCGGCATTGTGCTGGAATTTGCGGCAAGTGGCCGAACAAATGAGTCTGCCACATGCAGAATCGCTTCTCGGTAGACTAGCGTGCAGCGTCCTCTCTGTCTGCCTCTTCCCATTGCCTACCCGCACCCTTTCGGTTATGCTAGCTGTTCCGAGGACGTGTTCGGATTCGGAAGCGGAGACAAGCTTCGAAACGGAGACTTTTTTGCATTCCTGGCGTCTGCAAGCTTCCACATGAGAGATGGCCGAGCTGTGAATGCATTGACTGTGCAGTCCAGATCCATGCTCGGTTAAGCGCACTTTCATGGCCTTGCATAGTTTCCTCACATGGCTTGCGTCTGCTGTTCGTTTGAGCGAGTTTTTGCAGCCCTTGCAGGAGTCGATCTGTTCAAGCAGTGCCATGCTTGCTCGAAACAGTCGCTCGGACTTTTTATCTTGCGGAGGCAACCTCGTTCAAGAATTCTCCGGTGGGGAATCCCGCCGGAGTGCAGCTGCAAGGAGGCCGCATAGAGAGAGAGAGAGAGAGAGTCGCGAGCCCTTCAGGAGAGACCGAGGAGCCCGAGATCGCCGCGACCGTCTCCACGCTTCCAGAACTTGAGATCGCCCTCAGACGCCAGCTTCGACGCTTCGAGCAGGTCGGCACATCATCGGAAGCCGCTGTGGCCTTGTTCTCACACTGTGACATGAAAGCAGGGATCCAAGCATGACGTCGACCTAGATGCAAGCTCTGCCAAACTTGGACGAACTCGTTCTGACAACGTTACTGTTTTCGTCGTCTGAAGCCATGTTGTCATGGAGGCACTACAGGCAACGGAGGCGGATTGCCAGGCTCCCCAGCTGCAAGTAGCATCTCCCTAGCTCAGGGTTTCCGAGCAGCTTGCAACACAAGACCTGCACCGGCCGTGGCTTCTGCGAGGAGCTCCAATGCTACTTCGGCATTGACACCGCGGAGTGTTGCAGGCACAACTCACTGTGATTCTTTTCTGTTGGTTCTCGGTTGGGGGCAAAGGGTATCTTCAATTTCTAAGGTTGTGAAGCAAGTCTTGCTCATTGGCTTGCAGCTGTACCCATCTGACACTCTTCCAGTCCTGAAGCTTCCCACAGGAAAGATTTGAGCACAAATGCCTCCCGACTGCTGGAATCGCTGAGCGCATCTCGGTTTTCCAGAATGGGAGCGGTTGGAATGGAGCCAGGGTTAAAGGGGGAATGCCACCAGCGACTGAAGCCTCGGTTCCTCTTCATTGCCGGACTACAAGTCGCCCCCCGCAAAAGGAGCAGAAGCAGAGCAGATGCAAAATGGGAGCACGGAAGGGCAAGGTTCAGAATACAAAAAAAAAGCATTGGTATCCAAATGCAGCAGAGCAGATGCATCGGAAAGTCGAACGCGGCTCTAAACGGAGCATGAGTCAGGACCGCGGCAGCCACATGTTCGCCATCGGAGTTGCGGATTGCTCGAGAAGATCGGGCAAAGAACTCTACCAGTGAGGCTTTACGTTTTACAGTCAGTTGAGGCAGCCAGCGTTCTTGGCAGCTGGCAGATCATACAGGGGCAACAATCGTCACAGTTCGAAACATAGCAGCACTGAGCGCATCGAGGAGCAACCATCATCGTCGTCGTCATCATAATCATCATCCTCATCATCATTTCCACCATGCAATCAGCACCTTCACCATCATCACAACACAGTAATCGCATCGTTCGTGCTGCACACTCGGTTTCCGATGGTCGGCCATGTGAGACGAATCTATATGTTCTTAAGATGAAGCCAGCACCGAGACAGAGTCGATCGAGAGCTTGCTCTCACGGAGCCAATACCAACGCCAATTCTTTGCTTCTTAAATTCCTCATCAGAGTCACCATGCAAAATGCAAAGCATTCCTGGCAAAATTCTGCACAAGTCTCGCATGAAGAAGGTGCAGCTGAATTTGCTTACAGAAGCAGCCTTCCGAACCCAAATCCAAGGAAGTTGCTGTCCTGGTTCTCCATCAAACACGAAGGCTCACATGCTGCAGACAAGCAGCGACGACGACATCGATCGACAAGTGCAAAGCTTCCGAGGAAGATCTGCTTCTCCGCAGCCGGTTCCAAACAGTTCTGAGGAGCCTCTTGAAGATACCCAGACATCTGGGAGGGATGCTGAAAGTGGAATGCCCTCTACATTTGGGCCCTGGAAACAAGCTACATGTGATGCGCAGGCAATCGTCGTGGGGCAACAACACCCACATCCTGTGATTTCGAGCACATTGTTTTATCTGTTCGGAGCGACGAGTTCATCCGAGTTGATCTATCCAGTTGGTTTGTGCTGCAGTATGCCGCAGTCATGTTTCATGACATCACTGTAGAACCTTCCATAGACGCGTGTGCCTCGAAATCACGGCAGAGCGGGTTTCCCAGCTTGCCAAGCTTCTACAAGAGCCCTATGAGGAGATTGTCTAAGGACTTCGTGGTGCAGATCAGAGGCGCCTGGGAAGACTTGGAGACGCCTGGGCGGCAAACGCAAGAATCGAAGACCACTCATCAGGTTTACAGATACTTGCCCTGAGACACCGTTCTCGAATCTGAAGTTAGCAAATTTCGACTTCAGGAAGCATGCCCAGTCAAAGCACGGGCGGCCTTCGGAGACTCCCCGGAAGACCCCGCGAAAGACGTCCAGGGAAGCCTCGCAGCCTGTCTGCCCGAAGCAAGTTTGTGTGCGAAGGAGGCATTGTCACACTGTTCGCAGGTCATGAGTGTAGAGCAACCCCCCTTCGACGACTCTTGACTGCTTGTTTTGGAGTTTAGGTTATCCATTTGCTGTAGCACGATAGCATAGCGAGATATAGCGAGTGGGATGGCAGTGCAGTGCTTTTGCATTCTGTGAGCGTGGATGAGGCAGTCGTCCCTGCAGCCATCAGTACAGGCCGCCGAGTTTTGTCGCTGTCTCCGTGTTTGCTGACGGATTCAGCTCGAGTCAGGCCTCGCGACCCGGTTTGCAGACCTCAACCCTGCTAGTCATGTACTACCGAGTTAGTTACGGGAGATTCCAGATGTTGTGTTCAGGAGCTGCAGCCCATTCGGCCGGCTGTTGCATCTGTGCCGCAGGCTGTCAGGGTGTGCTGAAGAAGAGGCTGTTGAAGCATATTTACCATGACGAACCCCGGCCGACCTGTTGCCCACATAGCGAACGAACGCTGCTTGCAACATCAACAGATCCGACCCCTGCGTGGCATGGTTGCCACGCAAAGTGATGCTTGTAGTTCATAAAAACGGGTTGGGGCAAGTTGGGAAGTGTGATGCGGGACCGAAGACCGAAGCCCGTGCTTGAAGCGCCCTGCTCCCGCGTTGTGCGCGACTGACATCCGGAAGACATCCCGACATGCAGGATGCTGACCAACTACGTGAGTGGCAGCGGCTCAATCAAATACGGGAGTGGCATCGTCTCATGTCCATGTCCGGGCGTCGGTAATCTTTCCAACTATGGGTAGCTTCATGCAGCCCCACCACCTCCTCCAAGTTTGAAGAGGCAGACTAGACAGACATAACGGGGCTTGGGCCACGGCTTTTGATTGGAGCGGGGTTGTACACTCCTTGAACACCAGGCAATTCACAGTTTTTTGCAGACGTGGCCAAGCGACGACTGAATTGAGAGTGTTTAAACAATAACTTTTTGTGCAGACTCTGCCTCTACAACAGGCATCTTGCAGCTGTCGCAGCGACTGGTCATGGCATCCGCTGATTTGTTCAGCATTGTGGATTAAAAGAACGTCATGTCGTACATTGTGTTATGCCCAAGTTTTGCACGTCGCGTGCCCTGGCCTATGTCACTGTGGCGGAAGCAGGCTGGGCAAGCTCCATTTATGTCGCAATTTGATAGTCTAGATTGGACAGCGAAGAAGTTAGCATGCACATGATCGCGGCTTGACAACCTGGAGAGCTTTTCCTGCCTCAGCATGCTCATGATGTTTATTCCCTGGCAGACAAAGCCGGCTGTTGACAGCGGCTTCAGATGGTCTGTCATCAGACGCTGTCATGTTTGGCCGTCACTTGCACTGGCGGCAAGACCTGCTTTATCGACAAGGGAAGCTCTTACTCGTGGGCCGGAAGCACATCTTTGCATACCTTGCAGGGCTGACAGCTTTTTGGGCACTTTCTTGCTCCAAAGTCTACTCGAAGGTTGCTGCAGTGCAGCATTCGCTATCTGTGTGGAACCGCCGCTGCTGCTGCTCTGCCAGTGTGGTCTTGTTTTGCCGGAACTAGAGCTCAAAGCCGCTTAAACCCCAAACTCCAAAAGCCCCCAGCCCCAAGCTTTGAAAGCCGTATAGCCTGAGCCCATGGTTCCAAATCTGAAGCCCTCAGCCTCAAAACATAAGCACCATAACTTAAATTCTGAACACTCAAGCATGAATCCCGTAAGCTTGAACCGAAGCCTCTACACCACACCCTGAATTCTATGGCAGAGCTGGGTCTCTGTTTCAGAACCCCTCCTCGTTCTCGAATTGAGATGTCCCGTTTCAGTGCAAACAACAAGGTGAGGCGGTGCTTAAGGCCGACCCTCTGATCATGCAGTGTATCAGTGTATACAGCAGCTCAGGAAGGAGAAGACCACATGCAGAACCCATCCCGCCCCTTTGCGAAGTCGCGACATGGACTGTTGCCTAACCCCCCCGTATCCGCGATGAAATGACTTCTGCCGCACTCCTCACATCAACTTGATGCGTGTTTCATTAGTTTCATCGTTACTCGTGGAATGGAGCTGCCTAAAATTTCAGTTCCGACCCTGTGTCTGTACAGCACGAATCTTTCGAATGTGCACCGAAGCCCGCAAGTCACGCATGGACCACCGAGCACGTTCCATCTACCCCGTGTCCCTATGTGTGACAGTGCAATGGGTTCTCCGTGCTGCTGGTGTCCCTTAAAGGAGGCAAGGTTTTTCATAGTTTTCATGTGGCTCGCGGTGCTGTTGGCGCCTGTGTGCCCTTGCGCAGCATGTGGCTGTTAGATGTTGCAAAAAGGACGAAGGCTTTGTGGTCTGCTTGGCAACGCTTTACAGGTTTGCTGACTATGTTGAACGCATGGCTGCTATTCGTCATTGCCTGCTCGGCTCAGCTTGCATACGCATGCCAAGCCGACACCGGTCACTACTTTCAGAGACCAGGACTACACTCCGCCTCTTCCCTGGTACAGGATTGTTTTTCCAGTGGACCGTTTTTTGTGTAACCGTCTTCCTTTCAGAAAGGAGTGTTTTGGCATGTACAATGCCGTAGTTTTTCAAGGATCTAGTCATAGTGATAGCAGCCACAACAGTTCTGCTAATTAAGCGGTAAGCGACTACAAGCCTTCAACACTTAGTTTAATAATTGCTTTCCCGCGCAGCTGTTCTAAAACAAGGCCCGGGTTCTAAAGCATAGTCTTTCGTCCTCTACAAGAAGCACAACAGGAAATGCTAACAGGTGCTATGTACTGTAGCAAACCAAAAACCAAAAAAAACAAAAAACAAACAAACACAAAAATACACCAAACAAAAACAACCCCATAGCTCCGGAGCCGCCCGTTGAGATGGGGTCGGGATTTTTTTTTTTTTTTGGTGGGGGGGTTTGGTCTTGCACAGGTACGCAGCTGCTTGCATCATTGGCATCCGGTGTTCTAGGGGGGTTGAGCCCGCCGCCCAAGCGTCTTGCCGCGCTTGCGCGGGTGCTTGATGTTTTGCGTTTTCCGGCAGATTCGGCTTGTCTGGGCTGGAATTCGCGCGCGCGGGCTCTCAGCATTCTCGGCTCCTGCATGCTCGCCGATTCCGCACAGCTTCCAAATGTTCCTTGTAACTAAAGCTTTCCAGCACAGTTTCCTCTCGGGTGTAGCAGCAGGTCCGCTACGAGAAAGATATCTCCAGCTTTGCCTACTTTAGACCTGAACCCTCAACCCAAACCAACTCACCCAAAGCAGTGCAAGCCCAAACATCCTCAATTCTGAACCCTAAACCTCGTTCACCTCCGGCCCCAAAGCAATGCAACCCCAAATATTCACAGCCGTAGTGGCCCCAAAACTCTTTTCTGCAAGGCTTTCCTCTAGGATGTATTTTGTTGTAAAAAGGCATCCTGAAAAAGCTGCCTCCTCAGCCACGACCAAGGCATTTTCGTACTGCAAACGCCACTAGATTCGTGTGTTACGGCTCCATGCTTATTCTTGAGCTGCGCCGTAGCGTCCGGGCGTAGCGTTTAGGGTTCACGTTTTTGTGTTTTTTGGTGGGGTTCGTGTCGCGACGAATATGACGCTGATTCCGATGACGTGTGTTGGATGTAGCACCCAGCTGCTGTTAGTTCCTGTGTGCGCGCTGCGACAGTAGCAAAACGCCTGTTGCTCTTGCTCATGATGCTCATGTTGCTCCGCCGTTCTATTCATGCATCGTGAGATCTGTCATTGATGTTTTACCGTATCAGAAGCCTTTCCTGGTCAAAAGTATCATTCCCTCGCTTCCTTTTGCTGCTTTCTGCATCATGGCAAATGTGGCGGAGGTCTTGTCTTTTCTCCAGAAAGGACCGGGAGGGAGAGGGAAGTTCTCCGTGCCATTTTGGCTCAAGGATGAGTTTTTTGATACGGGGGTGGTGCCATGGGTTATTTGTTGCTGCCCGATGCTGTGCTTGAAAGCTGGACTTCGCTGAGTGATGCGATGCAGTGGGCAGCAGTCCCGCGAATCTGATGAGATCAGCCGCACGGCAACTCGGAAACCCTGACATGACACAGCTGACTCAGCTAACCTTGTTCGCAGCAGCTCTCGCAGAGGAGTGGAGAGGTGCCGTGACGCAAGCTCAGATCGGTGCCGGAGAGTTTACTGCCTTTGACAAGGGCCAGGTGCGGCTCTTGGTGAATGCAGTGAGAAAGAAGTTTTGGCCTCAACACGGCCTTTGAAGGGTTGCAAGCTCCGCACAGCAGTCCTCAGCAACTTTGCCGGATCCGCTTGTTGTGCCTGCAAACGCACCTCGTGTGAAGCTCAAGTTGAGCCAAGTGGTGGATCGAGCTGCCGATCAAGATTGCGAGATGCTCAGCAGTGTCGAGTTGTTGGCTTAGTTGAGCTGCTTGCGGGCGAAGGTAGAGAGCGGACGGGCACCCTTTCATAGATATGGGGGTGTGGGGCCCGTACGGAGATCGGATTGCTTCAGCGATGAAATTTACTTTTCAGGTTTTGAAGGATGGTCTTTGGAAGCCAACATCCATGCTTGGGAAGAGAGCTGGCGAATTTTCCGCACGGCGTGTGTCATGCTCGACTCTCGACATTGCCAAGCCGGCGGTGTTGGACAGATACAGCGCCGAGTTCCGTAACCGAGTGTCGAAGATGTATGGCGTCTGGCCGCACAGGCGGACGTCCGCTGTAGGAGTGAATGGTTGGGTCAGGAACAACGACGACAGCATTCCTCTCACTTGGCCCATCCATCCTTGGCAGTGTACGACACCAAGCAGCCTTGGAACTCGGTGATCAAAGCAAGCGCTTGCTGCAGTGCCTTCCGGCGCAAAGAGCTTGAACAACCTGCTCCGCGCTACCAGTGCAATTGCCCCAGGGCCATGCCCGCCGTCTCTGAGCCGCCGCCAGATGCGGGCTTCAGGCCTGGCGGGGGCGAGAAGCAGAAGTTTGATCCGCAGCGAAAGGATGGCCATTACTTGATTTCCAAAGGAGGCCTCAACATCTGCTACGATTGGTCTCGCAAGCCAGATGGGTGCAGCACTGACAAGTGTGAGAAGGGCATGGCCCACGTCTGTGAGTGGTGTAGGCAGCCACATTGTTCGATCGATTGCCCGCAAGTCCCAGGTTGGGAACCCGAGGAGAAGAACACAGCATGCCGCGAGGACGCGGAAATGGAAGAGGCAAGGGAGGTCGCGGACGCTCCCAGAGGCGACAGTGAGCACAGGAGGTATCCGCGCGGCTGCCAACATCGGTGGATCTGTCCTTCCTGAAGGGAAGGCTGGAGACACCGCAAGCTAGAACGGCGGCCACACTTGCGGGATCACGCAAGCAGACTTCAGTTAGTCGCAACAGTACGGGGACAGCTACAGGGATTGAGCAGCATGAAGCTGGCTTCCTGGGGCTTTTCAAGCTCCTTGTTGTGGAGCTACGCACCCTACAAGTCTTTGTTGAAACTCGAGGATGTCACACAACTGAAGTGTGACCAGTGTTGCTTCGCTGGCGAGCGCAGGAACTCGACCAAGTGGCTTACTAACACAACGTTTCTTCAAAGTACTGCGGCTCGTTCCTGTCCGGGGCCGCCAGAACATCAACATGGAAAGCTGCAAGGGCGACAAGACGCTGTGCTGGTGTCCGAGTACCCACAAGGACTCTGTGAAACGGTGGCAAAGGCTTACTGGCCTACTGCTAGGCACCGGCTCAGGCGCCGTGCAACTGTCCTAGGGACACTGAGCCGTGGCGTGAAGACGAAGCACTGGCACTGGAGGGCCGCGAGCGCAAGAAAACCGGGCTTGCGAGCCATGCATCGTTCTGTACAGAAGTTGCCTGGATGGAAGACAGTGGGGATGGCGATGAGGCGTTGTCTGGACCAGATGCTTCACGAGAATCCACATCTCCATATGCTCCGAGTGGTTCAGTGAGTCCGTGGGTCAGGACCAGCCCTGTTGCAGTGACGCTGATGTGCGGCTAGTGCAAAGCAAATTGGCTTCAATGCTGAGGCTGCAAGACATACCGCGCAAGCCTGGCTTGTGGTCAGAGCTATTACTACAAGCTTCAGTCCAAGCGATCGGCGATCCAGACCTGCCTGCTGCCAAATGGCCAGATGAAGGAACACCGCTTGGAATCGAAGAAGAAATCCCTGCCAGCGGAGTGTTTCCAGTGTTACCCGCAGAGGAGCAAGGTGGGGAAGCTGCGCGGCTGCACGTCTGGAGTTCTGTCACGAGTTGAGCGGAGCGGAGTTTAACTACAAATCTTACGAAGAGCACCGAGAGCAAGCAGGTATTTTGTTCAGGCAAGAAGTGAAGGTGGGATTTGCTCAAGCAGACGCCGACGAAGCTTGAAAGCCAAGTAGGGCCACTGGTGCCTGCTGCCATAGGCGTAGTGGCCAAACGCAAACCTGGAGGTGGCTGGAAGTACCGCTTATAGCGCACGACCTGCGCAGAAATGGCGTGAACAGCAAGATCAAAGTCCAGGAGCGGCTGGTCTTACCGCGGCTTAAAAACGCCATCGAGGACGCCTTCAAGCAGCTGCCTACAAAGCAAAGTGAACAGCGGTTCTTGGCGGGGCAAGCAGACGGAAAACTGTTCTTTTTGGAGTGCGCGCTGGACCGCGTGTGTGGTGCAGAGTGGCGGCCTTGGTCTCGCGAGCCACCCACAAGCACTAACCAGCTCTTCGGAAAGTCGCCTGGAATTGTTTTTCGATGATCCGTTCATAGCCCTGAAAAGCACGCATCCGGTGGTGCACTGGGCGGCTGCGCGTGTTCTGTGGTGTTGGCTAGCTCTTGGTTTGAAGCTAGCTTGGCCGAAAGGTTCCTTGGGAACCGAAGCGCATTGGACTGGGGCTGTGCCAAAGCCGATCAGACAAAGCAGGCTGTCGAAGTCAGCGCACCGGCAGAAAAGATCGAAGTTTCGCGACAAACAGCAGCTGAGATTTTGCAACGACCGTGGAGCTCACGCAAATCAATCCAGAGATTCGCAGGTAAGATGTGCAAGCGAAACAACTGAAACACGCTTTGACCTGGCTTGTGGCACTTTTTGACGGCGTCAACAACGGTTTTCACCGGACAGCGCTTGCCCACGTACGTCACCAAGTGTGTCTGGACTTTTTAGTTGATGTGTCACCCTGGGGAGGTGGAGCTGTGAAGTCAGTAAATGGCCGCCCAGCAGAGTGTTTTTGCTTGGCGTGGCAAGAGACCGACGAAAGGGCTATCGGTGTTCACATTGGGCGAGCAGGATCTCAAGCGCAGTGGGAAGCCTACGTGGCCCTAAGGGCCTTGTAGAAGTGGCTAACAGCTGAGCTGGAAGGCCAGATCAGGATTCGAGGCGATGCTGCTGGTGGCTTGCACAGCTTCGTGAAGCGGAGCAGCAGGTCGTTGTTTCTTTCAAGGATAGTGCGAGCGTTGCCTTGCACTTAGCCCTGACGCGCAGATCGCTGGAAGCGGTTCCCTTGTGTCTAGAGTCGCAGATCCTCGAAAGCCTGCAGGCAGCGGTGCCGCCGGAGTTGCGGCATCTGCCTTTGCGCAGACAAGGGCCTGTGCTGCGGCGGACGCTCCAGCTTGTCGGGCAAACACACGGTCTGGCAAGAACCGTAGTGTGCTTACTGTGTTGCGCACAGTCAGTGTTGACCCCTTGGAAGCCGTTTAGGCGACGACTGGAGCAAGGACTGCCCACGCACACCTGACATGTTTCGGCTCAGGGTTTGCAGAGTGCTTGCTTGGAGTGTTGCTTTTGGTGCGAATTGTACTCACTCGCCGATCTGCCCGCTACTTCTGCAGGCCTGTTTTTTGGTTTAGGCAGCACGCCGCAATGTAGCAAGAGACTCTCCCCGAAGGCCAAGGAACGGCTTGGAGCGGGCTTCTTGTTCCACCCTCGGCGCTAAACTCTGCACCAGTCCTCCGTACTACCGTCCAATTGGTGGATGCGGTGAAACCTTTTACTGCACTCTCTGCTTACGCCCCGTGGATGTGCCTGTGTTTTGTCAAGCGATGATGGCCCCTTTCATCAACAGTACCGCGAATTGCATGCCTGCCCGTCCGTAGTGGCAGTCGCGAGCAGTACAACATATGCGGAGGGAGGTGAGAACGGCTGGAGAGCTGAGCCTGGAGTGATGCCTTACAGTAGGGGCTCTGAGGCCCTTGTGAGCCAAATTGAGAGAGACCCAGCAGCTTTGTCTCAGGCAATGGAAGAATTTGCCAATGACAAGTTTGCCTCCTCAAACATTGGGAACGCGAACTCACGCCAAGCTTGGTGGGCGCGCCGGTCTGTCGTTGGGGAAGCGACACTGTTTTACGATATTTGAGGGACGTGCCTCTAAGGATCAGAGAAATGGTTGCCTGCCAGTTTGCAGAAGAACGTTTCTGTGGGAGAAGTGCAAGTCCAGACCGCAAAAACTCTGTCCAGTCAAGACGGGTCCTATGTCCACCTCAAGGAGGCAGTCGATGAGCAAATCACGAAAGCCCTGGAGCCGCGAGTCACCCAATTGCTGTGCGCGTTTGAACAGAGAGGTGAAAGAGCTGAAGCAGACACGAGAAGTGCGTGGAGCATTGAATGGCAGAGGCATTTCCTGCCTCGTTTCGTTGTCAACTGGGCAAGTTGCATCGTTCACGCAGTCAGGGATGAATCGCTCGCTTCCTGTGGCTACGAGTACAGAGTAACACTGCTGCGAGCTTTCCCCGTTGGGTGCACACAATGCACAGCAGCCAGACGCTTGCAAGAGTTCGCTAAGTGAGAAAGTTGGCAGTGCACCTTCGCCCGCCCGGAAAGTGGGATAAGGGGATTGATTCTCCTTCCCTGCTGCGTGGCAGGTCCGAGGCTGGCAAGTTGCACCCCAACCAGCTGCGGCAGCAGAGGCCTGGTGTGTCAGGGAGCCCTGACATACCCTGACTGTAGATGTCAGTGCAGCGTGTTTCCATCCTTTTCGTTGAAGAAAAGTTGGACGGGGTGGGAGTGACACACATGTCTGTTAATGAGCAGGTGTTTGTCTTCGCTGGTCTGTCTTGTTCGTGTGTTTATGGTGGAAAGGCCAAGGCCTAGGATGTGGGCTGTAAGTTTTCGAAACTCTTTTGCAGCAGTGTCACCGCAGCAGAAACGTTTGAGGAGTAACGACGATCTCTTCAGTGTGCATGACTCGTTTACTTTGTCACGGCTTGTCGCGGTTTGACGACCTTACATGGTATGGCGTGCGTCTGTCTTTGCCCCCGTACTCCACCAACTTTCGCCAGCTCGGTTTCATGCTGTTTGGCTTCATCACGGTTGTCTTCACATCTTCAGCGCTCCGGCCTTTTTGCTGTCCGATTCGTTGATTTCTGATTTTGCACGAGTTCTTGCGTGTTGGTGTGCCTGAGCTATTATTGCCCAGTGTTCTCGCCCTGCAGGTCAACGTCAGTCTTCTCGACAAAGGTTTGGTTCTGTCTTGTGCTGTCTTGATCGAGGTATTAGATTCTGGATCCGTCTCTGTTTCCTTTTCCACACGCCTTTGTAGTTCTCTAAATTAGGGTCCCTTTTAGGGTCCTGTTTATAAGGGTGCCGTACTATTTTGGGGACCTAAAAGGGGCCCTAATTTAGAGAACTACCGATTTGATTCTCATAGTCAGTACACGTCCGTGCGTTCTGTTTCTGTTCATTCTCGTTCAGAACTGACTTCTAATCGGTTCTCCTACAGTTATATTCCATCAATGTACATGTTGTTCTTTGCGCATACCCCTTGCAACTACCATGCAAGCCTCGCTTTGGGTGCATCGGTCCCGGGGAGGTTCCGGGACCAGTTCGGGAATCTGGAACTCAGTGCTGGGACAGCCGAAGTTGCGCCGAAAGTACTTTAATTTGTTTCCCAGGGCTCCAAAATGCATTGTTCAATTGGCAAACGTGGCCTAGTCTCCGAACCCAAATCGAGCCACCGAAGCCACCGACCAAGCCCAAATGCATTTTCCAAGGCCTGCTAAACGCATTTAGCCCTGGTTTCAAACGCTCTGGAGCTGGATACCGTGCCTAAGCCCGAAATACGTGTTGCAAATGCTTTGATGTGATTTCCAGGGCTCCACCATTTGGCTTCTCCGTTTCTCCGTTTCAACAAATCTGGAGCTCAATGCTGTCCCTACACCCGAAAATGCAGCCACCCACTAGAATCAGTTCCGGAGCTCCGACCAAACCCCAATGCATTGTCCGAGGCCTCCTAAACGCATGCGGCCCTAGTTTCTGCAAAACTGCCGTTCAATGCCGCCCCCACGTCCGAACAAGTTTTAAGTTGTGCTGATCCAGCGACAACCCATGCGCTGCTCAGACTGAGCCCTCGGAGTTTTGCACAAAACCTCAATGCATTTTCCGAGGCCTTATGGGCCTTATGTTCAGTTCAATGCCGGGCCGAGCATAGACAACCCATCTACAGCTCTGTCAGTTTTCCTCGTGCCCTGTAATGTGAGCCCAACGACAAATGTTCAATAGGGTTAATATCTTTAGCTGAGTTGGTGTCGCCGAGTACGCAGTGTCAGTCACTGCAGCGACGACGAGCCCAAGACGATGGACAGGTCCCATAGTGGACTGGAGAAAGGACGACAGGAACTTCGCCGCTGTTTTGGACGGCAAGCCGGAGACATTTGCGGATTTGGTTGTCGAGCACTGACTGCATTCAAACCACAGCACCTTGGTCTAGCTGGGCAAGACAGAGGTCAGTGTAGGGCAAGATAGAGGTCAGTGTAGACAACCTTCTGAAGTTTTTTCTAAGAAGCCCCTGAGTAGCAGCCTGTGCCTGACGCCGCGAACAAAGTGAACAAAGTTGTTGGATGCTACGGACGGCTTCGGAATAAGCCGCGCGAAGCGTTGCCCACTTACCTGGACCATCCAATGACTTTTTGCGGGCTCTGCGAAGGCTTCTTCGTGAAAGAGGTCGGCCTTCAAGGCTTACGAGGCCACGATCGGGGAAACCCCCCACGCTGAAGAATCCGAGAGGAAGCAAGGAAGGCGTGGTGTTTTAGAAAGCTCTCGTCAAACTTTACAAAGCCTTAGTAAACTGCACCATCCAAACTTTTCACAAATTCTTCCAAAGCCATTAAGACACAACCTAAAGTCACGAAGACCTATACCCCAATGCCTCCTTGTTGAAAAGCCTGTAAGACGAAGCCGTTGCGGTGCGCGTGGAGATGTCATGCCTGCGGCGAAGTCAAAGAGACACCCTGCAAGGCGATGATTATACACGGATGATCAGGCCTTCACAGCTTCTAGGATCAGGGTTTCCGTGTGTAAGCCCAGACAGCCCCATTAATTATTGGTTGAGGAGTGCTCCTTACACGACATAAGGTTTCTCATTATGGTTCAAGAAGTATTCCGTAGTTGAGGGCCGGGGGTTATTTACAGTGCAATCATGTGGCGTCTCTTTTCTCGATCCAGCAGATGCAAGCAGCAGAAATGCAACCGAGCAGAACACATGCCTTCGAAAGACAAAGTATATGCGATAGGAAATGGCTGGAGTAATGCAGCTGTCGAGTTCGGTTCGACAGCTGATGCCTTGTTGGTGGTCAGCCGTCGGCCTCGAGCCGTGTTTCTGCTTGTCGAGTCGATGGCACGCACGCCGCAGATCTGGTTGCTGCCGATTTGTGGCCCGCATCAGCCGGCCCGCGTCAGCCACCCAGAAGGAGATGAGCAACACGTTCAACACCGCTGCTAGTTTTAAGTTTCTGTGCTTCAAAGCAGTCGGAAGAGAAGCCGTTGGAGCCGTCTGACCTAGTAGCCGACACGTCATGCAGAAAGAAAGTTCGATTTGGCATTTGGGGGGCCTGCAACCTCTTCAACTTAGGGAGGTTCCCAGATTGAGGGCAACGGTCGAGGACGGTCGGCCAGGCCCCCACCATGGGAGCTGAAGGCAACGACGTGGCCAGCCGGAGGAGCAAGAGGGCCAAGATCAATCAGCAGGCGCGTGACGAAGCGCGTACCAGGCCATGCAAGCAAGCCGCAGCAGTGGCTGACGACCAGGACATGTGCAAACGTGTGAGCTTGCGGAGATGAACTCTTGGAGCTGGGTGTTCTCGCAGATGAGAGCGAGACGGCCAGGCGGCGCAGCAAGTCATTATGTTCCAACGGCTGCAAGTTCCACACCCGTCTGCGCATGAAGCCTTCGCCGGTGACCTCCGCGCGGTGTGGTGCTCAGGGAGCGGTTGCAAAGGACCGGCGCATATCCCAAAGAGATTGCTGAGCCTGGGTCCGTACAGTCTTTTTGATCCGATCATTGAAGAGCTTTCGGGTCAGCGAGGTGGCTAGAAGTCCGGGAATGTTTCCGCCAACTTAGTCGAGTCGGTTCCCTTGTGTTTGTGGGGATCGAGATCCGTGTGCTTGGATCTGATTCGCCGATGTTGTGCATGAACAACGGCAGGACAGCTCCAGACGGCGATCAGGGATGACGGCATCCGGTGGACTGCCTGACCAGCGTGTAAACTTTCGGTTCCTGCAATACTCTCCTTTGGCAGCCGCCGCAGAACGGCCGCGGCAACTTACTGCATAATGCAGCTCGTATGTACCACGGCCAACATAACTGCTCGCGTGGGCCCCCACTTGCATAGCCAACACAATCGAGCTTTTACTGTAGCCAACGTCCGTGTATCCTTTGTTGAATCTCTTAAACATATCGCAGATATCCGCCATCTCCAACCAGGTTTTGTCAATATTTCCTGGCCTAACACTTGTGCTTTTGGCCTGCGTCATGAGAACAGAAAAACATCCCCTTCCAGATAGGCCTTATGAAATGGGGTCGGGTATCCTCCATATGAAACGGTCTTTT
>CAJNDV010018158.1:35328-65089 GCA_905221635.1 Symbiodinium sp. CCMP2456 | reverse complement strand
GGGGGGGTACATTGATCCCTACTGGGATGTTGGAGAAGTTTTACGGTTTTATATAGAAGCGGCTGTTAGGAGGATTCATTAGGGTTTTTGGTAGATAGATGTTTTTGTAAGAGGGCTTGATAGGGTTGTATAGGTTTTTTGCCAAGGGAGACAGGTTCTAAACCCTAAAACCCGAACCTTAAACCCTAAACCCTACTGTAAACCCTAAGCGTTAAATCGGGTGCTTTGTCGGGACCCTCCTGGGGCTCCAGTTCGAGGGTGTGTTTTGGTTGAGGGTTGTTCAGGAGCTTTCTGCCGAACGTCCCCCAACTGTCCAGGTACCTAGTATATAGGGCCCCAGGGGCTCTAGTACCCTACTTGGAGGATCATGGGACTTAGTAAGTAAGGTTATAAGTCCCCTAATTGGGGTTATAAGTATAGTTACCTTACTTATAACCCTACTTACTAAGTCCCATGATCCTTTAAGTATATAGCAGGTACCTGGGGGGGTTAGGGATCTACGTGACATTGGGGAAGGCTGGGGTTTGGGAGGTCATGTAGGGTGTAGGACAGTGAATGAGGGTAGTTCTCAAAGCCGGTTTAGGAGACCAGAAGTTGATTAGGGTTTAGGGTTTAGGGTTTAGGGTTTAGGGTTTAGGGTTTAGGGTTTAGGGTTTAGGGTTACCCTTTCGTAACAGGGGCCGTCCGACCACTTAGTACACAGGTTCTTCTTGTGTACAGGCTCCCTACGATGTAGTCATAGGAATAAAGTGTCGGGCTTGGTTCCCCAAAGGGTCCAAGTACTAGTATAGCCTATACTTTTGGGGGCCCAAATACCTACTAAGTACCTACTATAAGGGTACTTGGACCCTTTGAGCCTATACCCTAAACCCTAAGCCCTAAACCCGAAACCCTAAACCCCTAAACCCTAAACCCTAAACCCCTAAACCCTAAACCCTAAAGCCTAAAACGAACATAATGGTACTTGGACCCTTTGGGTTCAACCCACACTGCAAAAACAGAGCAAGGCTGTGGAGCCGGAGATGATCGTGGACCGGCAGGGATCTCGATTTGGCTTAGGGTTTAGGGTTTAGGGTTTAGGTTTTAGGTTTTTGGTTTTAGGTTTTAGGTTTTAGGGTTTAGGGTTTTGGGTTGTCTGGCGTTTAGGATCTAGGGCCTAGGATTCAGAGTTTAGGATTCAGGGTTTCTTATGGCGTTTCGGGGCCTGGTTCAGGCTGGAGAATTTAAGTAATGTAAGCAGCCTCATACTTAGAACAGGGTTTGGGGGTTCCTTCTTATAACTAGAGTATAATATACCCCAAAACCCTATTCTAATGATTAAGGCCCCTTTTTTTAGTCTGAGGGCGTACTTTACACTTCGGATTTAGACTGATCTTCAAGTTATCCAAGCTCCAAGGCTCCGATCGGAAGCGGTAGTACAAAAACGTCTTCGTGCCAGGATGATTCTAACCGCTAGTAGCTGACCTCTGATGTGCCATCCAAGCCGTACCTCAACCCTCCAGATACCTACTATATAGGGCCCCAGGGGCTCTGTAGTACCCTATACAGTAGGCACCTGCGGGGGTTAGGGGAAGGTCACTTTATATCGACATGGCCTCCACTTTACTCTCTCTCCGCGGGGTCGGGGCCCAATAAGCAAGTGTAGAAGCTGCTTAGTTGACAACAGTCGATATCCCAAAACGAAGCCCTTTCCCTAACCCGCCAGGTGCCTACTATATAGGGTACTAGAGGCCCTAGGGCCCTATATTAGGTACCTGGAGGGTTAGGGTTTATATTGAATCCTAAACCATGCGCGTTGACTGCTACACCCCACCAGTCTCACAGCTTGAGTCCTTGACGTCAGCGGAACCTTGCCCTGCGCAGCTCGAAGCTCCAAATCGGAGGGCATGTGGGTTGGCAATGCTGCTGCTGTTGTTGCTGTTGCTGTTGCCGTTGATGCTTATGTCATGGCCGTCGTCGTTCTCCGTTTGTGCATGAGAGGCAAGCAGTTTATGTATGAGGACTGGTATGCTTGTGTGCGCATATGTAAAGGCAAGCACTCATGTATCATAACCAGAGTGGCAACGAAAGTGGTTGGCCTGCTCATGTTGCTACGCTAATACTCATACCGGTGTGTGTTTAATGTTATTGTGTTGAGCATTACACACACGTTTTCATTATGGCGTGGTCATGGATTTGATTGTGATCATCGGCGTTGCTGTTTGTGTCATATCCGTTCGTATTGCTAGTGCCTTGCACGTGCATGGTTGCCACTGTGTCCTAAAAGGAGCGAGCAAGGCAGGAAGTATACGGGTCCCCAGAGAACCCAAGATCCCTTTGTTAAGGAATAGACCTTAAAACATAATAATAAGGCCCCTATAACTTGAGGTAGATTCCTTAATTAAGGGGTATTGGGTTCTCCGGGCCCATGGTGTGTGTGTGTGTGAGGTATGTACAAGAATGTATGTGGCCCTGCATGTACATATCAGTATGTCTTGCTGCATGCACGGATGCAGGAAAGGATGCATGCATGCATGGATGGACGGACGGATGGATGCTGGCCGGGCATACAAATGCAAAATCGCTTAATTTTGGTTGCCGGGGGGTAGAGATGTACTGTATGTAATATAGGGGCCGAAGTAATTACCGATACTGTTTTGGGGGGTTCCTTATTACAATTGTCGTATAATATGCCCCCAAACCCTATTCTAATTCTGAAGGCTTCTTCATGACTGCTCTTAGTGCTTCTGGTGGGTCCACGGCCAACAGCGCCGCGGATGCCTGCGTGGCTAACTCTAGCAGTCGTGCTCTGAGAAATTGCCGAGACTTCCTGATTCCCAAGGTAACGTTTAGGGTTTTAGGGCTTTAGGGTTTTGGGGTTTTGGGGCTTAGAGTTTATATAGGGTTTAGGGCTTTAGGGTTTGGGAGTTTAGGGTCTAGGGCTTAGAGATTGGAGTTTAGGGTTTAGGGTCTAACCTCTCTTGACGTGAAGGCTCGGGGGACCCTCAACCCTAAGCCCTAAACTTCCCCCAAAACCCTCAAACCCACCTCTCAACCGCTTTCTTGTGTACCCTTATATACACTGGCATAGTAGCCCTTGCAGCATGCCTTGTGGTAACTCTTACTACATGCCTCAAGGCCTTCTTGACTTGGCGCCCTCTGAGGCGGCAGCGCGGACGGCTCGGCTACGAGTACGAGATGCGATGGCGCGGGAGGATGGGCTGGGTCATTGAATCGTTACCAATAGTAAGGGTCTTCCAAAACAGTTTAGTTTTCTTAGGGGTATAGATTGGGGGAATATTCTGGCTTTATTTTTTTGATTCAGGGTTTGTGGTGTTTCGTAAGTCGTGAGTTCGAAAGGTCGCTGTAGGGTTTCATGGCGATGTACCAAGTTTTGCAGTGGTCTTAGGATTGAGCTTTTGTTGGGGTAGGTTTTTGTGATCTGCGGGTTCGAGGTGTAGTGAAGGCATTTAGTTAAACCCTAACCCCTAAACCCCTAAACCCCAAACCCCTAAACCCCTAAACCCCTAAACCCCCAAACCCTAAGCCCTAAACCCCTAAACCCCCAAACCCGCCACCGTCATCTTCACAAGGACAAGCTGGCCACGCGCAATCGGTGAGGATCATGGAGCACATGGCCAGCGCGTGGGATGAAGAACTATGCCTGGGGCTTCAGCAGGAGGAGATTGACGGGGTGACATCTGTGCTGGGGCACCCCGCCTGTGGAACCTCGCCGGTATATACGTCTGCTCCAGACCCAGCCGACATCCCCCTCTCCAACCTGGTCGCTGGCACCTCGATGGCGTCCTCAGGTTCGTCGGGGGCAACGGCACACAACCCGTGGCAGTGGGATGACATGAACAACCTCGGCTCGCTCTCCGCACCCTCCGCGACTTCCAGACCTTCTACACCGCCGGCCTGCGCTTATGAAGGCACAAACTCGGCCCCTTCGTCTTCGCGCACGTGCCCATCGACAAGACCAGTGATGGAGGACCACAATGAGGAATTCTCGACCTCAGCGTCTTCGAGCTCTTGCCCTCCTATGTGGACGACTTCTGCGCTGGACCACCAGGAGGAGGCCACCTCAGTGAACCCAGCGTTGCCCCACAGCTACTACCCCACCTGGACGCCATGGTCGCCGGCAGAAGCATCAGAGAAAGAGCCGCCCATGGCCTGCCCGGACTGGCTCCACCTGGTCATGGACAAGCGCAACCTCAGAGGAAGACCGTGCTTTAACAATCGCAGTGCCCAAGTGGATGCCACAGCCGAGGGGGAGGGAGAAGGCATCAATCAGAGATTTGGATGTACGAGACCGGGACTCGATCGTTGGCATCATCCTGATGGGTCGGTGCGTTGTCGTCTGCGTGAACGCCAAGCTGCCGAGCTCGCCCATCCCCCGCTGCCAACGGTCCCAGAGGAGGCCCAACCTTGGGCACAAGTCATTGGGCCGGTGGGTGTCGAGGAGACCACGGGCGATACCCTGCTTCTGGTTGAGACCGCCACTGGGGTGACTTGCACAGTACGCTCCAACCCACCCACGGAGGAGATTAGCACGACAGCCGGCGAGGAGGGTGACATGGCGGACACCGAGTCCGGACTTTCCTCCTCGGACACCACTGAGGCATCCACTGTTGGGTTTTGGCGTGGTGGTGTCTGGATTGGCAGAGCTCGCACGGAAGCAGAACTTCGTCAGCATCGCGGTGGAGGTGGTGAAGTACGTACTCGCCGTAAAAAGGAGAGGATGCAAGCGTACTTCGATGGAAGATGGAAGCCCGCGTGGCTCCAAAACTACATCAATGACCGTGAACAACGACTTGGGTCGAGTGTGTCCACGCCTGCGTCTAAGGCCGAGAACCCCAGCAACCCAGCTCAACACGTCGACGGGTCACAGGAGGTCGCAGCTGATCTGACTGCACACAATGGTTGGGTACATTGGGGACAGGACACCAGCAACCAAACCACTGGAAGCAACCACGACTGGGCCAATTCTACATCGGTGGGACATTCCGCTTCATCGTGGAGTGGTACCTCGACGTGGACGGACTCCTCCTGGGACACAAGCTGGTGGAATGGGTACCATCAGCCTAACCAATGGGACGAACAAGCGTGGAGCCCGACGTCTACGACAACCACTGGTCTAAATGCGGTGCACTACGGGGTGACGTTTCCATCTACCACCTCCACGACCTCTTCTTCCTCAGCCTTGGGATCCGACACGGACGAGGAGTGGACGGCCCACGGGAGCACGGTTAGCACAGCAAACCAGGGTGACTTTGTGGCCGTCCCCGGCTTCGGACTCTACCCTGAGGTGACTCCTTTCTATGGGGAGGTTACGTGGCTCATGCAGCTCACAAACAGCGAAAGGGCCACCCTGCAAGAAAACAGCCTGACCAACGAGAACATACAGAGGGTGGAGGAGCTACTACACCAACTCGATGACCACCAGATCGACGGCACAGGTCCAGAAGCACGATGGGCGCTGGCTCGGCTCACGGCTCGGCTTGAGGATGGGATCCAGACTCTTGGGGCGACCCTGGACATTTTACATCGCCGCCTTCTACCTCGTGGCTACCTTCCTATCCAGCGGATACCAGGGGAGGAACTGGTCAGGTGGCGCTGGCTCAACTGGGCGCGTCAGTTCACTACGTTGTTCACCAGAGCCCTCGAGCACAACCTTGGGGCGCCACTTCAACCTCAAGAATGCGACCCATCGGAGGGTGTCATGCTTGGCTTCAACACTGCCCCTCCCTACTCCATCGCCAGTTCCTCGGGAGAACGGAGACCAAGGAGCCGCAGCCCGCGCAGGGCGGCGTGCGCAGGTGCACCCGCACAAGTTGGAACAGCGGCTCTGTCAGACGGCTCTCCCCCAGCGACAGCCAACGAGGTTGAGGATACTGCTGTCTCTTCCACAGGCACACATGGTTCACAGTGCAGCGAGGGGGATGAGTCGGAGCCGCAGTCCGAGGTCGATCGCCCGGTTGATCCTGCCCTTCTACCTGGTATTTGGAGAGACCCACCTCTGGAAGATCTTGCCAATGAAGCCAGCTCCTTTGGTCGAGACTCATCTGGATCAGGACCGCCGTCTACGAGCACTACGTCTACTTCTTGGGGAGAAGTTGAACTGTTGCACGCCGTGAACTACGAGCCATGCTGGGAAGGGGATGAAGTTGCACACATGCAGACACACCAATTTGCTGGGATATGGCCTCTTTCCAGCACAACTACCACCACCAGCTCGTCGTCGCAGGGACTGTGGCCTGCAGTCTTGGTTAGGGAGGCCGCCCTCACGGAGACTGCCATGGCTGGGCAAGCTGATAACGTGGATCTTCTCCGTCGCCTTCTCGATCGCCAACGGACCCTCCACCACTGCCAGCGTCTACTTGCTGAAGCTGTGGAAGAGGTACTGGGGAGTATTGAGGTACCACGTCATGAACTGCCCTTCAATGCGGCCACGATGGAGGCAAACATCTGGGGTGTGGTGGGCAGAGAGGCCGCAAGTGGCAGTGGGCCATCTCAGACCGCCTCTGTTCTTCCTGGAGGCCAGCCAGCGGTGCTCCTGCAACCAGGGTTGCCTACCAGCATTCCGGCGCTGCACGCGGCGCTCCCTGGGGTCAACGAAGGCACCATTGCAGGCTATCGTCGCCGGGCATGGCGTGTCCACGTGGCCCGCCTTTACCACAGGGCGGGGCGGGACGTTCCGCTAGGCAACTGGCCGTCTGAAGATGATCGAGATTTATATCTTCTACAGACTGATGGGAACACGCCGGTGCCCAACCTTCCCTCCGAATGCGCTCCTCCTGAACGGCCCTTTGTACAACGTCGTCTACAAGGATCCGCAGCCCGTCGCAGAGGACAACGACTCCTACATGGACGCCCAGTTACTGCGCCGTCGGCAGGAAGTACACCAACGTCCTCCACGAGAGATGGCCCGTCCTCCCAGCTGAATGTTCCCCGGCCTGAGCAGTCACCCGAAGCAGGAGATGGAGCTAGTGTGGTGAACAGCCGCGAAAGAAGCCGTAGCCGTGATGTGGGTGACCAGCACAATTACGATGATGATGAACACCGCGACGCGGGAGGGCAGCACAGTGAGCTGAGGAGGTTGACTAAGGTAATGCTTTTGCTTGGAAGTGCACACTCGAAAGGAGTGAGCCTTTGGACCTCATGCGGAGAAAGAAGCTAGTGCATTAAAAAAAAAACCCCAAACCCCAAGCCCTAAACCCCTCAACCCCCAAATCCTAAACCCCCAAACCCCTAAACCCCTAAACCCCCAAACCCCCAAACCCTAAACCCCCAAACCCTAAACCCCTTGAACCTCCGAAAGCTCCAACACGGAATCCTGAAAGCGCTCATCACCTTCAAACGCCTGAAAGCCATCTGGAGGGTTTAGGGTTTTAGGGCTTCGGGCTTTAAGGTTTGGGGTTGAGGGTTTAGGGTTTTAAGGTTTGGGGTACAAGGTTCAGGGTTTGGGGTTTAGGTTTAAGGGTTTAGGGTTTAGGGTGGTTCTCTAACTTAGGGTCCCTTTTTAGGTCCCCAAGATAGAAGGCACCCTTATAGAAAGGACCCTTTAAAGAGACCCTATATTTAGAGAACTACCCATCTAAACCCTGAACAGTTGACCATGGCAACCCTTCTAGAAATCCCCTTTGGAGCGGTGCAGGACCACCACCTCGTGGATGTCGCGATCGCAGGCGAGAGCCCCAGTTTAGGGTGTCAGGCTTATAGGGTTTGGGGTCAGGGGTTTAGGGCTTTAGGGGTGTAGGGCTTAAGTGGTTTAGGGTTAAGGGGTTAAGGGGTTTAGAGGTAGTCAGGGTTGGGCTTGAGCCAATCCTACTTGGGTTTAGGCCATGAAACCTACGCCTCGGGTCTTGTCTCTGCGGGCTAAGGGGTTGAAGGAGGATCTCCATGTTCTTTATCTTTGTTCCCGCCATCATCATGTTCTTCGATGTTTGGGGGGAAGACCATAAAGCCTAAATCGCTAAACCCCTAAACCCCTAAACCCTAAACCCCAAACCCCTAAACCCTAAACCCGACAGTACCCTTGTAGAACCCCTTAAAAGACCACGTGAAAGGACCCCCTTCAAGGAACCCTTAAAGGACCCTCTGAAATGACACCCTTAAAGGAACCCTTAAAGGACCCCCTTAAAGGAACCCCTTAAAGGACCCCCTTACAGGAACCTTCAAGGAACCCTTAAAGAAACCCTTAAAGGACTCCCTGAGAGGAACCCCTTAAAGGAACCCTTAAAGGACTCCCTTAAAGGAACCTTTAAAGGAACGCTTGAAGCAACGCTTAAAGGAACCCGTAAACCCCTTTCCTGCCAGACTCCGCCATTTGGCGTCTCTCAGCCTGAACCCTTCGGACCAATCGTAATCAACATACTAGTCTAGGTAGGCCTTTGGGACATTTCATATATTTCCCTCTTGGGCTTACGAGGATCTTAATGACGAATATTTTTCAGAGGCTTTGAGGGGCCAACCTTGTAATAGTGCTACTAGGGTGTAGGGTTTCGGGTTTAAGAAGCAGAATCATAATCTGTTGATGGCTGAGGTCTCCTCCATGGGCTGCCTCGGCATGGCGAAGCGCGAGGCGAAAGAACGGGTTTAGGGTTTATAGTGTTTGGGGGTTAGGGTTTATAGGGTTTAGGGTTTGGGGGTTTGGGTTTAGGGCTTAGGTGTTTAGGGTTGAGGGCTTTAGGGATTCAGGGGGGGGAGGGGTTCTGCCTTGGAAGCTCAAGGGTCTAAGGTTCTTGAGGAGATTAGGGTGTTCAGTTTTAGGGGGTTTAGGTTCAGAGTCATGGTTTGTGTGTTTAGGCTTGATGCTCAGGTTCGGTGTGCAAAGTTTGCCTAAGACAGTTTCGGGTATCCTCATAGTAACCCTCATGATGCCCAAAGCCTCTCCTACCTTGTGCCATGGAGCTTTTCTGCGCGAATTCACCCCTCCAAACCAAAACTTTTCCGGTGACACCCCTGAACCATAAATCTCTGGCCATTATCCCAGCCTCTGCTTCTCTAGCACCCATGCCACCGTGCTCTCCGACGCCTTGTTGCAGAGATGTCTCCCGCATCAGCTCACAGCCTTGCGACGTGCTCGCATGATCAAAAATCCTCGTCCTGGGTAATTTAGGGGCTTTAATGATACCTAAACCCTAAACCCTAAACCCTTATTAGAACAGGGTTTTGGGGTCCTTTAAAGAAACCTTAAGGACTGATATCGGTAAGTATTTGGGCCTCTACATTGCCATTGACTTGTCGACCAGCTGCTGTAGACCTCACTGATTAATGTAGGGGCCTAAATAATTACCACTACCATGTTGGGTTTAGGGTTTAGGGTTATTTTGAGTTTAGGGTTTAGGGTTTAGGGTTATTTTGGGTTTAGGGTTTAGGGTTTAGGGGGGTTCCTTAGTATACTTATAGTATAATGGGACCCAAGACCCTATTCTAATTGTCAAGGCCCCTCTATTAGCTTCTCCGGGCGTAGTATATCGTACCGTGGATCTATAGGGGGGGGCCTCAATGTTTGTTGACACTCATTTTGTTTGAGGGTTCCTTATGTTAAACCACACCGTAATATACACCAAAACCCCCACCGCTATCATAACCCCCAGTCCCCAAACCCCCCCAGGCCCTCTTCTTGGACATTGTGGGTGCTTGGGTTTCTGTCTCTGAAGCCTGAGTCGGCTGTAAGCAGACTTTCGAAGTGTCCTCTACTTCGGTTTAGGGTTTCGGGTTTAGGGCTTTTACTTCGGGTGCACTTCCATAACCCTACTTGTCCCTAGCTCCCCAGGTACCTACTATGTAGGGCACCCTATATAGTAGGTACCTGCGGGGTTAGGGTGCAACCCGTTTACTCAGTCCTATTATCCTGCAAGCACGTCTGGAATTTAACGTTTCCACTTCATAGCTTTCGGGTAAGTTTAGGGTTGCGGCTGCGGACGTCGAGTCTCCAAAAGCAAACCCCGACACCCTAAACCCGAAACCCGGAACCCTAAACTCCTAGCCCTGAGCCATGCAGCAGGACGAACGCCAGGCAGCTCAACGCCACCTGGCTAAAAAATGTTCTGCGATCCGCTTGTGTTGAACGACCTTCATGCTTAGAACTGCCGCCCCAGACCCTGGCTGCCCTAACCCCTCACACATCCTCAAGCCGTAATCACTAGTCCCCAGACCTCGTAGGATTAAGGCTTAAGACTAGCACCTGCCGACAGTACTCATGGGGTCTGGGAAGTGGGCTGCGCTTCCAGAAGCCTTCTTCGGCGGCCTGCCAAGATTTTGACGTTTTCCCGAAATTTTCGGAGCCAGCGAAGACTCCACCCGAGCGACACGGGCTGGATTATTTGCACGAGCACGGGGTCCACCTCGTCCGGTTCATCATCGACAATATGCTCGAGCACCCTGGCGAGGACTGGCGGCGGCAGACGGATGCCTTGGACAAGGCGAGGCGGACTCTTCCGAAGTTCATACAGGAGAAACCAGGTGGCACATTTGACGCACCGCACGTTGAGCGGATGGGGCAGGATGCAAGCTCAGGCACCCAAGCCCAAAATCGGACGCCAGACCAAGGGAAGCCCAACGGTAGAGCTGTTCATCATGCCCTGGGGCGAGTGCGCCCAGTAGGGTTTAGGGTTTAGGGGTGTAGGGTTTAGAGGTATGCATGCACCGATTTCAGCGAGACTGCTTTGTCGGCACTTGTCCTGGATCTGCATGCTGGCCAACTTAGGGTTTTGGGTTCAGTATGACGTTTTTCCATGGGGTTCTGTATTGGTGTCGTGCATCGCCACCCTGAGTGAGAATCTCCTAAGATAGAAGCCTAGATAATTTTCGAATACTATTAAAGGACCCGAAAACCCCGTTCTACTTATCAAGGCCCCTATATTAGCCTAACCCTCCAGGTACCTACTATTTAGGGCCCCACAGGCTCTCGTACCCTATATAGGTACCTGGGGGGTTCGGCCCTAAACTCTAAACCCTAAAACCCTAAACCCTAAAACCCAAAACCCTAAACCCTAAACCTAAGCTTTATAAGGCCTTGTTTTCTGGTCCCGAGCTGTGCTGGGGGGTACCCTATATAGTAGGTACCTCGGTCTACGACATTTTCAGGTGGGTAGTTACCCTTATAGGAGCCTTATAGAAGGTCTCTACACCTTATAGAAGCCTTGTACAAGCCCTATATACCCTAAACTCCCCACCTGTAGTTTCCTTAAAATATAGTAGTAGCCTGGAGGGTTGGGGTTCAGCCCGAAGCCGCTAAAAGTCGATACCCTGAGCGGAAGCCCGAAACGCGGAAGGCCCAGTTCGCTCAAGAGCCCGGTGATGAAACGCCATGAGTGGGGTTTAGGGGTGTAGGGTTAGAGGGGTTCAGGGTTATATAGGGAGCTAGGGTGTAGGGGTTATGCGGTTTAGGGTGTAGGGGTTCAGAGTTGTAGGGTTTAGGGGTTGGGGGTTTAGGGTTGAGGGGTTTAGGGTTTGAGGTTGAGGGGTTTAGGGTCTAGGGGTTTAGGGTTTAGGGGTTTAGGGTTTAGGGGTTTAGGGTGTAGGGGTTTAGGGTGGTTTACAGTAAAAGCCAAAAGGTTGGAAACCCAATAGCCTCAATCCTTAAGAGTAATGTATATGGAGTCCCAGCACTAATTGGCCTTAGTACGGTTTCCAAAGTTTCGGGGTTTACTTTAGGGTTCAAGCACTGACAGCTAAACCCTAAAAGCCGCCCGGACCCAAACCCCGAACCCTAAACTCGAAGCCCTAAACCCTAAACGCTAAGCCCTAAACTCCTAAGCCCTAGACAGAGGCCTAGATTCCCAGATCAACAGGCAGCTTGAGCGCCCGCCCACTCACGACGCCAGCAGTGCAGGTGCTTTGCGGGAGTCCGGTCGGGTTTCTGGTTTAGGGGTTTAGGGGTTTAGCGGTTTAGAGTTTAGGGGTTTAGGGTTTAGGGGTTTAGGGTTTAGGGGTGTGGCGTTTGGGGGTTTAGGGTTTACAAGGTTTAGGAGTTTAGAGGTTGAGGGTTTCTGGTTTACGGATTAAGGGGCGTTTGGGTTCTAGACCAATTTAGCTCATAAATCCTGTTGACATGAAGCATAGGGTGTCCACCCGGCGGTTGCGACTGTAGTATAGGGCTTTGGATTCGGGTGTCAGGTTGCATGGTTGCATGGCTTCAGGCTTCACCGCTCAGGCTTTCCCCAGAGACTCTAATGTAGGGGCCTAAATAATTACCTATGTTATTTTTTGGGGGTTCCTTATTCTAATTATAGTATAATGGACACCAAAACCCTATTCTAACTATTAAGGCCCCTACATTAATCTGTTTAAAATAAGGAACCTAGAGACTCCAATATCCCTTAATTTAGGAATATACCTTAAATCATACCAGGGATCCTACTATAATTTAAGGCATATTCCTTAATTCAGGGATATTGGAGTCTCTGGGAACAGTGCATTGCCCCAGGCCAGGTTCCAGAGCCAGGGATTCTTGGAAAAAGGGATGCTGATCGCTGTCAGATACCCAGAGACTCCAATACCCCTTAATTGAGGAATATACCTTAAATTATAGGGGCCTTAAAGGGATCTATAAGGGTTTAGGGTTTAGGAATATACTTTAAATTATAGTAGGATCCCTAACATGATTTTAAGGTATATTCCTTGACTATGGGTATTGGAGTCTCTGGGTACTTCTGCAGGCTCTCGGTTCCAGCCTTCTTCCGTTTCTTCGCCCTAAACTCAGAGAGCCCAATGCTAATACCCTTTTAATAAGGAATATACCTTAAGTTATAGGGGCCGTAATATTATGATTTAAGGTACATTCCTTAATTAAGGGGTATTGCGCTCTCTGGTACCTCTAAACCCTAAGCTTAGCATTTGGGGTTTGGTCCCAGGATTTCGGCTGGAGAGAGAAACCCTAAACCCTAAACCCTAAACCCTAAACCCTAGACGACTTCAACAGGTCCCAGAGGATCCCTCCTTTACCGCAAATCCAAAACGCCCAGATTAGGAACCCCCAAAAGGGCATAAGCAGAAGCATTTTATCGGGATAGCCTTACCTTATTGGGCCTCCTTATAAGGGGTATTTTATCTCGGAGATCCCTATCCTAATTTTTGCTTATGTGCTTTTTTGGGGGCCCTAACAGAGCTGCCGAAGTCCTAAACCCCTCGACCAGCCCTTGCCTGGCTGTAAAACTCATAATGTCGGGGCGCCTTAATAATTAGAATAGGGTGTTTTGGGGGCTCTTAAAGCGGTTCCTCAAAGGGTTACTATAAGGGCTACTATAGGGGGTTTAGGGTTTAGGGGCCTTAATAATTAGAATGGGGTTTTGGAGTATATTGTACTACATTTATAATACGGAACCCCCCCAAAATAGTATAGGCAATTATTTAGGTCCCTACATTAGTCCCACGGTTTAGGGTTTAGGGTTTCCAGGAACCTAGAAGCGTCTTGAAGCTGGCTTCTCGTGAAGGAACGTGACGTAACCACCGGAAGAGACGAAGTTACGATCATGGGGATTCGCGAGACGACCTTCCTCACTGTATCATAGAACCAAGTTACCCTAGACCTTAAACCCTGAACCCTAAGCCCTAAACCCTAACCGTTAGCAAGAGCCAGAAAGCCCCACAGTCCAAAACTCGAGACTCTAAACCCAAAGCAAGAGAGGCCTAGACCCTCTACACACCGTGTATAAGCCCCGAGCGAGACTCTCTAAAGACCCAGTACAATCCCCATCTCTAAGCCCTGTATGAACCCCATGTCCCCAAAACAGCACTTAAGACATCTTAAAAGGTACTGTTGATAATGCAAATCCTGCATTACCCTAAGGAAATTATGGTAGATTGCTTATTATGGGTTAATGCAGGGTTTATACCATCCAGAGTATCACACGAACTCCCCAAAGAAAAGAACACAGCGTCCAGAGCCCCCCTGTAAACGCCCAGACTCCAGCTTCCCTTCCTAATACAGGGGCCTTAATAATTACCTATACTCTTTTGGGGGTTCCTTACTATAAGTATAGTATAATGGGCCCTTATCTTGGCAGTTCCTTATTATAGTTATTGTACAATGGGACCCAAAACCCTATTCTAATTATCAAGGCCCCTCTATCCTAAACCCTAAACCCTAAACCCTACCCTAAACCCTAAACCCTAAACCCTAGACCCTACCCTAAACCCTAAACCCTAAACCCTAAACCCTAAACCCTAAACCCCAACATATTACACCCGGAGCCTTGGCGCTTTTTTGTAGGCGCACCTGGCTGGCTTCGGCCTCTCCAAAGAGGAGGCCTGTGTAGGTAGTATCATAAGGGGTACCCCTTAAAGGGCACCCCTTCTGAACCCTACTTTTGTCCCTCTTTAAAGGGACCTTACTGAGAGGGTCTATATCCCAAGATTTCCCCCTAATCCTAGCTCCCACTGTGACTTTGCGGCTTGTAGGAGGTCAGGGTCTACTGGGTTCTGGAGTACCATGCTTGAATACTTTTTTGGGGGGACCTGTTCCTGAAGGGAAACATTATGAAATTAAAGTCTATACTGTTTTCTCCCTGGTTACTTCAAAGTCTAGTCTAGGGTTCTGGAAGGTTCGGGGTTTCGTATTTTGCTACTAGCAAGGGGTCGTAGGTTGTTAATGTAGTTTGCTGCTGTTCGGTGGGGTTTATGCTGGTTTCGTACGCGTTTGTGGGGTTTTGTACCGGGGTTCAGTTGCTCAGTTGTGGTGTTGTTGGAAGCGCTTCCAACATACTGTAGGGGCCTTAATGATTAGAATAGGGTTTTGGGAGGTTCCGTTTTATAATTATAGAATAATATATCCCCAAATCCTATTCTAATTATTGAGGCCCCTACTTTAATGAAAACCTGTTATTGATCAAGGCTCTTCTTGGTAAGGGGTGTAGTAGGAGGCATTATCCTGGTCAGGATAAGCCAAGGGCGGGGTGGGTGGGTGGCGTAAGCAGGCGACTACATGAAGGTTTAGGGCTTTGGCTTCCTATTCTGCATGACATGTTTGTATCCTCGCGTTCCTAAGATTTGAGTGAGGCTTCCTTTGTTGGGTTTCTTGTCGATTTCAGGGGCTTGAGCGCGAAATCAAAGGTCCCCATTTTGTTTATGCTTAATACCCTGCTCTGTTGAAGCGAAATTCTCTGGGCTCGGGTGTCTTAGCTATGTATTTCGTCCAGCAGAGAAAGCGCATCTTTCTTCATGAATCAAGGATCTTGAGAATTGGGCAAGTGGCTTGTCAGTACGGTTTGCTGTGCTTCAAGCCTTGCTTACTGCCTTACCTGCGAAGTCTACTTGCTGGTCCTTCAAGAGCCCGAAGAACCCCATATTGGTTCTTCAACAACCATATGGAAGTCTTAAAACTTGACGCTCTATCGGGTCTCGTGATTCCGTGTCCAGTCGTCGTCGGTGACGGAGGCCTGCACCAGAAGAGCCTGGCCATGGAACACGAGGAGGAGGAGGAGGAATAATATAGCGGCCTTAACAATTACCTATACTATTTTGGGGCTTCCTTATTATAGATATACTATAATGGGCCCCAAAACCCTATTCTAATTATCAAGGCTCCTAGTTACATTACGACGACCACGAGCAAGACCACGAACAGCAACATCGACAATCATCGCAGCAACAGCTGCAGCAGCTGCAGCGGCAACAGAAGCAGCAGCAGTGCTTCAACAAGCAACTGGGAACACTCATTGGGCAACAAGAAACAGCAGCAGCAGGGGCAGATTGAGGTGCAAAGCTTAAGGTCCGAGATATGATAAAAAGGAAACAGCAACCCCTAAAATCCTTGTAACACCCTGTAGAAGCGCCCAAAACAACGCAAAGCCCCAGAGAAACCTTCCAAAACCGGTAAACATACTTGAAAAAATCCTGCCGCTGAAGTTTAGGGTGGGTTTAGAGCTTATACGGCTTAGTAACTTAGTGTAGGGCTTGGGCTTCAACTCTAAACCCTCAACCCTAAACCCTATAAGCCCTAAACCCTAAACCCTAAACCCCCCAACCCAAACCNNAACCCAAGCCCTAACCCCCCCCCCCCGCCCTAGGCCTCCTTCCGACGCCTGGGAGCTTTGTCCTCGGGCCAGCGAGCACGCGCGGTGCTTGCCGCCAGGGAGCTCAGGGCAGGGGTTCTTACTAAGGCCTTATAAAGCTTAGGTTTAGGGTTTAGGGTTTAGGGTTTAGGGTTTAGGGTTTTAGGGTTTAGGGTTTTAGGGCTTAGGGTTTAGAGTTTAGGGCCTAACCCCCCAGGTGCCTACTATATAGGGTACTAGAGCCCCTGGAGCCCTAAATAGTAGGTACTTGGAGGGTCAGGGAATAATAATGTAGTAGGAATAAGTGTAATAGTAATGAGAAGAGTAATAATACTATTATGATCTGACTGCTACTATTACTACTTTCATTATTACTGCTGGTCGTAATTAACATCACTAAATAGTGTTTCTTATTAGTATGATCTCACTATATACTATTGTTGTTAGTGATTATTATCATCATTCCTTTTGGTAGTGTTAAGATTATTTGGTGTTACGATCTGACGATGTGCGACTATTCTCGTCATTGTTTACTGGTGTTATTATCATTATGACTAAATAGTGCTTGGGTACATGGTAGTCGAATTTTAGAGGGATATAGAGGGATCATAAGCGGGTACTGCATACTATACAGTTACTATAGGGTTTCACAGAGCTTCTATGAGGAATTACACCGTTTGAAGGTTTGAGCATGCATGCGCTTCTGGCCGTGTTGAAGGGTTGCTTAGGGTGTTTTTGAGTAAAATATGGCAGGGTGTTCTGTGGTGCTGTAGGGCTGCACCGCTCTTTTGAGAGACTTATCAAGTTTTAGGGTCTTGACTTAAAGGGGTTGTTACGAGTTGTTGTTTAATTATGGGCTTCGCATGGTGAAGCACAGTGTGTTTGGGCTTTTGCGTGCTCTTGTGCAGTTTAGCAGAGCCTTACCTACACGAACCGCTGTGCAACTCCCGACAATCTACATCCATAAACCCCAAACCCTAAAACCCTAAGCCCTAAACCCAAAGTCTCTGAAGCCCTAAACTTCTCCTGGCCTCATCAACGAAAGCCGACGCTTGAAACCGGCCCGAAGCAAAAAGGGTCTAGGGTTTGGGGTTAAGGGTTTTAGGGTTTAGGGTTTAGGGCCCCGCAAAGCTCAATGAACATCTGTAATGTAGGGGTCCGAATATTTGAAATAGTATCCTGCTAGAGTCCTTGCACAATTGCATGATGTACGTCTGTTTACTTCCCGAACGCCTACCGAATCAACGATACCAGCGCAGAAGCCTCAAGAACTAGCCTAGTGATTAGATTTTCATCCCCCCATGCAATCCTCTTGAACCATGTGCAACCCGATGGAGCCTTACAGAAAAATGGTCTAAGCCCCTACCCTAAACCCCAATAGAAGCACCTTAAAAACCCTAAAACCTGAAACCCCAGCCGACATTCTTCTGGACCCTAAACCCCTAAAAACCCTAAACCCCTAAAACCCGCGAAGCCCCACGCCTGAAGCTCGAAGTCCCTGAAGCCCATAAGAACCCAAACATCGAACTCACGTTTTTTAAGGGTTTAGGGTTGAGGGGTTTAGGGTTTAGGGACTAGGGTCCCTAAACCCTAAACCCTAAACCCTAAACCCTAAACCCTGAACCCTTTAGGGGTTTAGGGGTTTAGGGTTTTGGTCGGCGAGCTTAGGCATCGACCTGGTTGGCCCCCCACCTGCTCGTCTTGGATGCCACAGCCTTAGGGTTTTTTTTTTGCGGGGGATTGTTGAGGTTTTGGTCCTAAGGGTTGCTTTTGTTCAGGGTTTGGGGGGGGTTCAGGGTGTGAGGGTCTTGGATTTTGGGTTACATGGTTTGGGCGTAGGGGAGCCTCAATGTAGGCCTGAAGAACTACGAAACATTACTCGTCAGGGTTCCTTGTTTTGTTTTTTTTGAAGACTTTTGTTCAGGGGTTTTGGGTGTTCAGGGTTTGGGGGTCCTGGATTTTGGATTTTTGGGTTTGTGGGTTTAGGCTTCAGGGGAGTCTTAATGTAGGGGCCTGAAAAACTACCCAGCATTACTCCTTAGGGGTCTGTAACCTTATTTCGTCTATAAAGACTACGTATCTGCCCCAAACCCTTGTTCTAAGTATTAAGGCCCACACATTAGGTTTTGTTGTGGGGATCTTTTGTGGGGGTATGAGGGTGTACAGGGAGGGCCATTGAGGGCTTTCTAAGGGTTTATGGGGCTTTACTCAAGGCTTGCGGTTTGTGGTGGCAGTTTTCCTTGCAATTGAGAACCTAGGCAACCCTAAACCCTATGAGCCCTAAACCTCTAAACGGCTGTTTTGTGATCAGGGCCTGCAGGTACCTTCAGTTATTCAGGGAGTCGGAGGCTTTAGGGTTTAGGGTTTATGGTTGAGGGTTTGGGCTAGAGGTTTGAGGGTTGAGGGTTTAAGGTTTAAGGTTTAGGGTTTAAGGTTAAGGGTTTAGGGTTTAGGTGTTGATAGTGATCTGCACTGGAACACGAGTGCCTCACTTCTTCAATTCGTCAGGGCACCGAGTTAAAGAAAACTACAGGTGTGCAGTTTAGGGTATATAGGGCTTCTACAAGGCTTCTATAAGGTATATAGACCTTCTATACGGCTCCTACAACGGTAGCTACCTTTCAGGTACTAATATGGAACGCCCCAAAACCCTCTTCTGATTATTAAGGCCCCTTCAAGGCGGCTTTGAAAGAGTCTGTAAAGATTCTTGGCGCCTTCAGGATCAGGGGACATTGGCAAACAAGCGCTCAGGTAGGATTGTAAGCTTTAGGGCTTTAGGGGTTTAGGGTTTAGGGTAATCCGGATCCCAGTAAGAGCTGCCTTGCTTGTTTTAAGCCTTCTGACGAGGTCCCCTGATCCTGTGTAAGCCTCAAGCGCTTTGGCCCTATGCCTTCAACCCCTTCTTCCAAAACCTGGAACTACCGCAATGAGCCTACCTTTTTCAGGGTCTATATTATTTTTGTGCTATGGGACCTTGCAGAAATCAGGCTTGCGACATTGTCTTAGTTAGATGTCTACGATTTGCAAACATCCGAATCTTACACCCTAAATCCTGCATCCGATATGATCAGCTCAAATCTAAGCCAGAACCCGACATCATAAGGTCGGAATCCTGCTGCATTAGCCCACAAGCCCTACATTGTTTGACCTACTTTTAGGGGTTCAGGTGCTGCTGAAAAGGGGTCCTCAACCTGGTAGCCGGAGGACTGTATAGCTTTGCAAACCGACAAGCGACATACACCCTGCAAAGCCATAGATTGCGACATCGCAAGTTATGAAGCGGCGCGAAGCCTGTAGAAACAAATAATTCGAAATCACAAGCCGACACGCCAAAGGACAAGTGTGTGGAAGTCTCGAAAACAACCAGCAAAAGCCCTAAAGACCTACGCCCACAAGACAAACACAGGCTTGAGAAGGAGTCCTGAACCCGAGAAAGCCTTTCAGCATTAAGCCAGAACACGTCTAAGCTTCGTGCGGCAGGGGAAGCTCCAGCACTTGTGCCGCATGCAATGGTCGTTGAGCAGTTGTGTACCGACGAAGAAATGCGATGGTTAATGCTTGCCGGCTTGAACGGCATGCTTGGCTCAGCGACTTCCGCTGGCTCCCGGGTCGCTCTGTCGAGAGGTCTTCTGCCTGGGTTTTTATTCCAATATCGATGCCCGTCAGCTGAGACAAGCCGAACTAAAGAGCTGTTTGCGGCGGAAGAGGTCAACCCTTCAAAGCGTTGGACTGTGATGAAAAAAGTCTCGACCATACCTTAACCTTGCTCGCCAGATGTCGGGGCGGGGAATTCTCTCTGCAGCCAAGCCCAGTTCGTTCTTGGTGTGGGTTTTGGCCGGCAACCAGTTCCATGACTGGAGAAAGTGAAAGACGTCGGACCGGCGTTGGGCGAATGCAAATCTATAATGCAAGATTCTGAAGGATCTTGTTATCTTCGGAACGAACGGCCTTGCAATAAAACCCCGGCCTTGCAATAAAACCCAATAAAACTTTCTAAAGCAATCATAAACAAACCCCTTAGAACATAAAACTTGTTCTGCTGATTTAAGCCCTTACACGAAATCGATCGTCAGGAGCCCACAAACTACTTGGACCAGCCTGCTCTGGCTGCCCTGGCGGCGGGACTCAAGGCACTGTTTCGGAGGGGGTTCAGGGTTTAGAGTTGTTTTGGTTATATACCGTACACCTAAACCAAGCAGCACAGATTTCGGGAAGAAGAGGCAAGCACGAAGAGGTAATATAGGGGTCGGAACAATCCCCTTATTGACCCAACAATAAATATCCTGCAATATACATCAGACCGTATGGAAATGACTAAGACCCCTATCACAAAATGCATAAGACCCTGTGTTAGAACCCTAGACGAAAGCACACAAGAAGCCTGTTCTAATGATTGAGGCCGTTACATTAGAGCATCGGAGATTGACCGGGTGAGAGTATCGCCGATGTTTGCCCTCAAAGCCTTTTTTGGAGTCCGAGTATATCTATGGAGCCTTGATAAATAGACAGTGATTTAGGATACACTGGTCCTTAAGAACAGTACTGATATGAATTCAGGCCCCTTTTTGCAGCTCGTGGCACTCCAGTCTTTCTCTTATACCTCTTTGTCACCGAAAGTATGACGCGACTCTACAACGGAATTGTAGTATGGCTGTTGGCTCTTACGGCACGGCTAAACCCTAAACCCTATAACCCTAAACCCTAAAACCCTAAACCCTAAAACCCTAAACCCTAAAACCCTAAACCGTAAAACCCTTTGGTGTTTCAAGGTTTAGCGCAGAAGCCCCGGATGCCAACCGCCTCAGATCTTCGGTGGTGGGGTCCTCATCATCTCGCACACCGCCTCGTTCGTCGATGAGGCCCTCGGGTTCACGCTTAACCATCGATGCCAAACCCAAAAAGTTCAAGTACTAGTATAGTCGAAACTTTTGGTGCCCAAATACCTACTAAGTACCTACTATAAGGGTACTTGGACCCTTTGGGTAATGTAGAGGGCTTAAACTTAATAATTACCTATATTATTTTGTGGGCTCCTTATTGTAATTTTACTATAAAGGACTCCCAAACCCTATTCTAATTGTTAAGGCCCCTATAGTACATAGTTACCAACCTTATTCTTAGGGCATGAGAATAAAACTCACAGAAAACTCACAGGCTCGGGTCACAAAGTAGGTGATCACACGTACGATTCGAATATAGCATTTGCTCGACCCCTGCCCCCGAAAACAAGTCACCTCAAAGCAAGTCCTGCCATGTTGTTTGCAATGATGGACCAGGGCTCCACATGTGTGCGACCGTCTCCCCGTTTCGGGCACACCCTGAATCCCTTACCCTTCATGGCTGCGCAACATAAAGTCCCTTCGAGTCCTAAATGCATGCTGAAATCCATCGGTACTTGCAAGGCCAAAAAAAGAAGTAACTTTACCGGCATCATCCGGCATCCTAACCGCTCAACCCCCAAAGAGTGCACCACCCCGCAGGTCTGTTCCGAGCGCTGGATAATGCACGGCGGAGTGCTGCGGCGTGAGGCGCAGCTTCGGTAAGCGACAACCCAAGGTTCGAGAGTGCAGTACATAATATAGGGGCCTTAAGAATTACCTATATTATTCCTTAGGGTTCCTTATTCTAATCATAGTATAATGGGCCCCAAAACCCTATTCTAATCATTAAGGCACCAATATTAGGTATCTTATGGTTCCTCGCCTTTTTAACTTACTGTCCCGGATCCTCCGAGTGCAATTAGACCCCGAGCGGCGTTTACTTCAGCTCGAAATCCTAAACCTTACGAAGCTTGCAACGGAGCTGTCGCCACTTCTTCACCTTACAGTCTCCACCCCGCTCGCTGAACCATCCGAAACCCTGAAACCCCCGTAGGCCTTTCTTAAAAACCGGTAATGCTGAACCACGACTCAGAACTTCTCATTGTAGGTTCTTTGGGAGCGCTTCTTTATAAATCCTAAACCAATCCACGCACTGGGAGATCGGGGGGCCCCAGCACGTCAGCGCCTCCAGGTAAGTTCTCACGACAGGTGTTACTTGCGCCAGTTGCCGCTATATGGGAATGAATAGTCCTGATACCTTTCATGCGAACTGTCCATCGTTCTGTCATTATCAGTTTCATGTGTCATTATCAGTTGCTATGGGTCATTAGTGCAATCACAAGAATTCCCCCCTGCCGGACTGTCATGCGGCAGGCTGGTGTTGGAACGGGTAAGGACCTCCGGAGCAGCAATTATAATTATTATTGTTCAGAATAAAAAGAGTAGAAGTAATAATAGAATAACAATAATAATCATGTTGCGGTTCGGCTGGCTTGGGTGCATGGCGTTGTGCTTACCGCCTCGCTCCAGGAGCGAGCCCCTCATGTACTTGGCGGATCATGGGACTTAGTAAGTAAGGTTATAGCTACCTTTATTGGGGTTATAATTACGTATAAGTATAGTTACCTTATGAATTTAGAACTTTAGTGACTAAGTTGCATGATCCTCCAAGTATCCCTCCCTCCACCCCGCAAGCGCCCCTCCTCGACCCCACCTTTCTATGTCTCCACCCTCCGCCCCCGCCTCCAGTTACCTCATGTTACCTAGATACGGCCTACTAGTATAAAGTAGGACACTGTCTTCAGGCTGCATCTATAGCCCAAAGGGTCCAAGTACCATTATAGTAGGTACTTAGAAGGTATTTTTGCCCCAAAAGTATAGACTACTAGTACCTGGACCCTTTGGGTAGGCTGGTGGCTATGTTAAGTGCAGGGAATCCAGTACATGCCTTATCCGTTTCTTGCATGCAGGGCACGCTCGCACGGGAGCAGGAGGAAGAGGTGCGGTTCGGGTTTCCGATTGCCCAGCACGGCCTTGGGACGAAACCCCTAATATAGGGGCCTTAATAATTAGAATAGGGTTTGGGGTATATTATACTATACTTATAATAGGGAACCCCCGAAACCCTATTCTAATAAAATAAGGCCGCTACATTAGACGCCTTACTTTACGGGAGATATCAGGATGCAGAAAGGACACTTGGGCACAAGTTGCGCAAACCCCCCAAACCATGCTGTGAAAACAAATAAACCCTAAACCCTGAACCCTGAACCCTAAATCCTAGACCCTAAACCCTAAACTGAAAACGAATGAATTTTGTTTGATGTCCGAGAGAGGAAAGGACATCGGTTCTTGTCTTGGGGCCCGGTCTTTGAGCCCGAATCCCAAAGGCAATAATCTTAGTGGCTGAGTAGTAAACCTTTAACCTTTTGGGGCCTTAGAATACTACTATAGTTCAAAAGGTTAACCTTTTTTGGGCTAGGGTACTCAGCCCCTAAGTAATATACGGGCCTGAACAATTACCAATACTAATCTTGGGGGTTCCCTTACTTTAACTCTAGTATAATGGGCCCCAAAACCCTGTTCTAATTATTAAGGCCCCTACGTTAAAGGATTGTCAGATTTAGGGTTGATTTAGGGTTTAGGGCTGATTTAGGGTTTAAGGTTGGTTTAGGATTCAGGGTTTGGGGTTTGGGGTTGATGCAGGGTTGAGCGTTTAGGGAAATTCCGACTGCAAAAGCTCCGCGCCGAGGGCGTGCAGGGATTTTTTGCAGTGCAGCCAAACCCTAAACCCTAAACCCTAAACCCAAAGCCTACACAACAAGATGGGCAGTTCTCGAACTGGGGGGTCCCTTCCAGGGTTCCTTCTTGATACGGAGGTATTCTTTTTGGGGGCCGAACTTTAGAGAACTACCCAGGGTTTAGAGTTTAGGGTTTATAGTTTTTAGGGTTACCCCTGGACAGATGCGGATCCTACCTGAAGGGGTCCAGGGGCACTCCAGAGGATGCCTTCAGAGTTCCTGATGAACTAAACCCCGTCTCCCCAAAGGCCTTAGCATTAGGATGCCTACTGTAATCCTTGGTTTAAGCTGTTCTCGAACCCCCCAGGTACCTACTATACAGGGCCCTAGGGGCTCTAGTACCCTATATAGTAGGTACCTGGGGGGTTAGGGTGTTTGGTTTCTTCAGTCATGGGTCCACATGATGCCATTATGCATGTTTTATCTGACAGGTTTTGGTGCTCCCGGAGTTCGGGGGCCTATGAATTTGAGGTTTAGTGTCTAGAGTTTAGGCTTAGGGTTTAGGGTTTAGGGTTTGGGTTGAGCTTTAGGCTCTAGGGTTTCGGTACTTCAAAAAAAAAGTCTTGTCAAAATGCCTCCTAACTTCGCACTCTAACCGAAAGTTTGTGCCCTGAGACTCAGACCGATTATTGTTGTTTTTGCCTCTTCTAGGTTTCCCTAACCCTCCAGGTACCTACTATATAGGGCCCTAGGGGCTCTAGTATTCTACTGAGTAGGTACCTGTGGGGTTCCGGTTTGTTGTGGAACCTTCCAAACCCGAGACGCGGGACCCTAAAACCACGGTCTTCTCGGAGATTCCCGGCAAGGTCACCAGGTAGTACTTATACATCCCCTTTGACTGCTTAGGCTAGGCAGTCCCCTGATCCTCCAACTAGAACCCCCAAGTGGGCGCCGATGATTACGGGTGGCATCCGATGATGATGTTCAATGGCCCGCCTCCGGAAGTTGGCTACCACTTCATGCGTCGCACCGCTACGCCCGCCGCGCGGAGGCTCACCGCATCCAGCTCGACCAGGTGGTCGCCATCGGCAGTTGCAAGTTATTCGTTCGGAGTCAATCCCTAACCCCCCAGGTGCCTACTATATAGGGTGCTAGAGCCGCTGGGGCCCTATATAGTAGGTACCTGGAGGGTTAGGGAATAGTTGTATTGAACGATGATTTTTCGAGGTGCGTGAGCAGGCGCTTCTGGAGCAGAGGATGGAGAGCTTGCAGACGGAGCTGGCTTCGGCCCGAGCGCCCCGATCCCTTTATTGCCCGAGACTTTCGAGACCGGTAGCAGTGGAGGTACGCAGGTCCATTTCCAGGGCCTGACATCAAGCTTGCCACCCTGCGGCTCTTCATCAAACGAAAACGCCCTAGAAGGTCCTTCTCAACATGCAGAAAACCATCGACCCCTTGTTGAATCCCACGTGAAACCTAATGCAAAAAGCCTCACGACCTTGAGTAGACCCCTTATAAAGTTCCGCAACACCCAAAAGGTCCAAGTACTAGTATAGTCTATACTTTGGGGGCCCAAATACCTACTAGGTACCTACTATACTGGTACTTGGACCCTTTGGGTTTTGATATGCAACATCGCTCCCATGAGCCAGAGGCCCGGGCGCCAACTGCTAGCGCAGCGGCGCAGAACGCTGCCAAAGAGCTGAAGGCCAGAAGTGAGTTCGTTTATGCGTATCACAGGGGTTCATGTAAGAGTTCTGTGCTTCTACGGGTTTGGGATAATTGTGGGTTGAGGGTTTGGGCTTTGCGAGTTTAGGTTTCAGTGCTTCGGGTGTAAAACGAATCGTGAGCGTGACTTCACCTCTGGTGCCCAGATAGTAGCTACTTGGGCATGGGGCAATCGAAGCATTTTAGTAGTATATGGTGTGTTGGACCTTTTGGGTTAGCGCCTCGGGTGAAACTCCTTGAGCCCTATGCCCTCCTATGCCTTAGGCACGATTCTTGAAGCCGAGCCGTAGAGTGCGGTGCTAGGTTCCTGGAGGTTTAGGGTTTAGGGGTTTCGGGGTTTAGGGTTTAGGGTTGATGGCCCAGAATTGATGGATTCATGAGTCGGGTTGTCCAGTTTTCACGTGCTGCGTGGGAGGTATGCAGGGCATGGCATAACGCCTCATGTGCGAAAGGTTCTCAGCATCCCGATATGCCCTAAACCCTGAAGCGTGAGTAAACCCTTGATCCTAAATTTTAGTAAAGACAGGGACCCTAAAAGGGACCCTAACTTGGAGAACTACCCAGTAACCCAAAGGGTCCAACTACTAGTGCAGTCTATACTTTTCGGACCCAAATACCTACGAAGTACCTACTATCATGGCACTTGGACTTGGACCCTTTGGGTACCCTAACCTACCAAAACCCGCTTTTGTTTTAGGTTCTTATTATAAACCCTGTTATGGGATTTATAGGGACCCTACAAAAAAGTAGTTTCTATAGGGACCCTACAAAAACGTAGGTTCTGGTAGGTTAAGGTAAGGTTCTGAAGCCAAGCCGTGGCTCTGAGTCCCTTAGTCCCTGCTTGTAACTACCCCTGGAACCTTGCGGGTCCTTGTCTCTTCGAGGCGTTGGAGAAGGTTACCCATAGGCCCCATAGTAGTTCCTTTTGGGGTTCATACATAGAATCCTATAAGGCCACCCCCAACAGGAACTGCCATGGGGCCTATGGGTAGTACCAGCAAAATTAACCGTAGCAGCGTTAAGAATAATAGCTATAATACACTGACTGGCGGAAGCAACGTGACTGTGGCCATGCGTGCTGGTGGTTCGAGTTTTGGGGGTAGGGGCTAGACTTGGATGACTTGGCAGATCAGTCAGCCATAAGGCAGTTGGCACAATTGTTAGGGTTTTGGGGTTTCTGCTCCAAGAAACTGCTTACAATGGTGATGTCAATGTCTAACCTGTCTAACCTCGGCTTTCAGCACATCTTGTGTAAAGGTGCCCCCTGCATCCCTCAGTTCACAACCTGCAACCAGAAGCCAAAAGCACAAACCTGGTCAGGAATCCTAGCAACATCGGCCAACCGAAACCCAAAGCTAGATCCTGCTAATCCCTAAACCCTAAAACCCTCAACCCTAAACCCCCAAACCCCTATAAACTCTACACCCTAAACCCTAAAACCCGAAACCCTAAACCCCTATAAACCCTAAACCCTAAACCCTAACACCCGAAACCCTAAACCCTAACCGAAACCCAAAGCTAGACCCCAAGCCTCGGCCTCAAAACCAATGCCGATCCTGAACCCTAAACCCCTAGACCCTAAACCCCTAATTTAAACCCTAAAACCTTAGACCCCTAAACTCCTATAAACCCTAAACCCCTATAAACCCTAAATCCCTATAAACCTAAACCCCTATAAACCCTAAACCCCTAAAAACCTGGACCCTAAACCCTAAATCCGACTGCAGGAGAAACGGAAGCAGAAGCGGCTGAAGGAGCTCCGAAGAAAGCTAGGCCCGGCTGGGGGCTAACCCGGGTTTTCGCGTTTTCGGGGGGTTTAGGGGCTCCTTTAAGGGGCTTCAGGGTTTAGGGTTAAGGGTTTTCGGGTTAGGGGTGTAGGGGCTCCTTTAAGGGGGTTTAGGGTTCAGGGTTCAGGGTTTAGGGTTTAGGGTTTAGGGCTCCTTCAAGGGGGTTCAGGGTTTAGGGTTTAGGGGCTCCTTTAAGGGGGTTCAGGGTTTAGGGTTTAGGGTTTTCGGGTTAGGGCTTTAGGGGCTCTTCTGAGGGGGTTCAGGGTTTAGGGTTTAGGGGCTTGGGAGTTCAGGGGTCGATTGGGTTTAGGGTTTAGGGCTTAGGGTCTTGATAGGGTTTAGGGTTTGAGAGACGGGGGAAAGACGGGCTTCATAAGGTGGTGAGAGTGGTTTGCAGGGTTCTCCTGAGCTGCGGTGTTTTTGTTTAAGGTATGTCTTCCGTGTGCTACATGTTTCATAGCTACAGGGGGCCCCATACTGCTTTAGCATGTTCGATCTGAGAGTCTTAGGGTCCATGTAGTTTAGGGTTTAGGGGTATAGGGTTTAGGGTTTATATAGGCGTTCTTAAAAACAAGCAGCGCTATACTTCCCCCCCCCCCGCCCTTCCTAGAAAGTTCGATTCCTGAGTCAACGCTTCAGTCCAACAATCCGCAGCCCCGGATCGTGAGTAGTCGCGGTAGCAACCCAAGGCCCGAGATCGAAGCCCGAACTCGTGAAAGCAACTTCTTGCCGTCGCCCCTACTCGTTGGACAGAGGGTTTAGGGGTTGGGGCTGAGGGTTTAGGGTTTTAAACCTTAAACCCTAAACCCCTATATAAACCCTAAGGGTTGCAAATGGGCGTGAAACCCCTATGTCGCAAGAGTCTCTGTCCCCCGGCTCGAACCCACAGACTCTGCAAGGCATAAACTCTCTAAGTCCAAAAACTCCCTTACCCTTAAATCCCCCTTTTGTGCTCTAAACCATGGAGGCAGACCCGAAACCCTAGAACCCTAAACCCCTAAACCCTAAACCTTAAAACCGAAACCCCTATAAACCTTAAACGCCTATAAACCCTAAACCCCTATGAACCCCTAAACCCCTACGAACTCGAAACCCTCAAGACTTCCGAAGTCTAAAGCTCTCAAGCCCGAACCTTGACCCAGAGACCCCAATACCCTTTAATGAAGGAATATATTTTAAATCTTATCAGGGATCCTACTATAATTTAAGGTAGATTCCTTAATGAAGGGATATTGGAGTCTCTGGGAACCTTGAGTCTCGACCCCGAAGCGCGAACTGAAAACTCCCAGGGTTTAGGGTAATTCCCCTACCTGGGGATCCCAAACCCTACCGTTTTATGGGTTCGACCCTCTAATTGAGGGGTCATCACCTACTAATTTTGTAGGGTTTGGGGCCACAGGTGGACCCCAAACCATCCCAATCCCCTTAGCCCAGAAGGCCCCAACTAAAAAACAGCTTGCACCGTCCCTCAAGTTTAGGGCTTATAGGGCTTAGGGGCCAGTAAGCCCTGATCTCCGAAACCCGGGGCCCCTCCAAAGCACCAACTCGAAAGCTTGCATCCTGAATACCAAAACCTTACACCCTAAGATGGGGAATTTGTAAAGAATGACCTATATTTACTTCTTAAGTTCCATAGGGCTCCTTATTATGATATAGTATCATATACCCCAAGACCCCGAACCCCGAACCTTACTCCCGAAACGCCGGCAGGTCAGGAGGTTAGCCAAGCCCCCAGCTTCTGTGATAGAGGTGTACCAGGCTTAGCAAGGGTTCTGTAAGGGTTTAGGGTTCAGCGTTTAGGGTTCTATATTTTTGAAGGGGTTCTACGGATTTCTACAGTTCTGTAGGGTTCTAGGGTTCTCTAACGGCTCTTTAAGGGTGCTGTGAGGGTCCCTATGAGAGTTCTAGAAGGAATTATAGGGGCCTTAATGATTAGAATAGGGTTTGGGGGTATACTATAGTATCATTATACAAAGGAGCCCCCAAAACCCTATTCTAATCATTAAGACCCCGCAGTAGGGGTTTAGGGGCGCAGGGTTTGAGGGCTTGTTGGTTTAAGGTTTCAAGATCAGCGGTTAAGGGCTTCAATCTAAGGTTGAAACCATGGGCCCCTAGTATGGGCCCTTAACCCTGGGATCCTTATACGCCTACTATATACCCCATGTGTACCCCTAAGGGTCCCTAGAAAGGACTAAGGGTCCATATTAGGGGCCCATACTTCTAACCTTAGATTTAAGAGTTTGTGGCCTTCAAGGCTAGTAGTGTGTTTGGTTTAGGGTTTAGGGTTTAGGGAGTTTGTCGGTTCTGTAAGGGCTTGGGGTGAGAGGTTTCGGCCTTATTCTTCGACCAAACCGTGTTGATACTGTCGATGATATACATCCTGCATTACCTTACGGACCCTAAACTATGGGAATTTATGGTATATTCCTTACTATGGCCCCTAAACCCTAAACCCTAAACCACCTAAGCCGTAAACCCCCAACTCATCAACCGTAGGGTTTCGGGTTTCGGGCCGTCAAAGTCCTGGGCCTTTGCCGGGGTCTTGGGTGTTCGCAGGGGAGGCTCTGGCTTGGCTTAGGGTTCAGGGTTTAGGGTTATAGGGGTGTAGGGTTATAGGGGTTTAGGGTTATAGGGGTGTAGGGTTATAGGGGTTTAGGGTTATAGGGGTGTAGGGTTATAGAGTTATAGGGGTTTAGGGTTTAGGG
>CAJNDV010018147.1:47277-50998 GCA_905221635.1 Symbiodinium sp. CCMP2456 | reverse complement strand
GGTTTAGGGTTGAGGGTTTAGGTGCGTACTTTAGGCGGTAAGCCCGGGATGCAAGGTGAACGTTACAAACAAAAGTAAACCCAATACCTTTATGTAACCATCCGAAAAGTATGCAATCCTAAACTCCCAAACTAAACATTCCTGTCCTTGACGTTCATAATATTCACATGTCGATCTAGATTTGTAGACCTTCAACTCATGATGCAGCATACTTGGAGGATCATGGGACTTACTGTAGTAAGTAAGGTTATAAGTCCCTTAATTGGGGTTATAAGCAGATATAAGTACAGTTACCTTAATTATAACCCTACTTACTAAGTCATGATCCTTTAAGTAAGCACTTATTAAGGATTCGGTTGTTGAGTGTTCTATCATGGACTCCAGCCGGGGGGGGGTTGAAGTTGGGTCTTAGCACCAACCTACCAGACCCTACTTTGCTGTAGGGTCCCTATAAGCTCAATACTAAGGCTTTTCACAAAAGAAACTACATAAATGTGTTTAAACTGAGGGTTTTGGAATGTTCTGTCATGGACGGGTAGGCGGCCGGTGGCTGGGTGGCTGGGTGGCTGGGTGGCTGGGTGGCTGGGTGGCTGGGTGGCTGGGTGGGTGGGTGGGTGGGTGGGTGGGTGGGTGGGTGGGTGGGTGGGTGGGTGCTGTTAGGCTTATCCACTTCTTATTCAACGCAAATTTCATTTGTGGATGGCACTGGGATAAGCCTGCGCAGGCTGGATAGGGTAAGTGGGACTTAGTAGGTAAGGCTGCAAGTACCTTCACTGGGTCATCTTTACAAGTAATTACAAAGATTAAACGTATAGTTGCCCAGTTACCTAGTATTTATAAACTTAGCTACCAAGTCCCATGACCGTGCAAGTAATGATCAACAAACCCCTCCCTTCACAAGGATGGAAGCACAGACCCAAATCTTAAGGCCCCTCAACCCAACAACCCCGAACCCCAAACAGTAAGACTCTTAAACAATCAACAGGGGGCTTGATAGTCAGGGGGTGCCACAAGCCCTTTTAGGCTTCTAGACCCGAAACATCTCTAAACCCGCAGGCGGCGACCTTATAACACCGCCTGAAACCACATAAAACTGCATGAAGCCCTGGTGATAACATGACAGCCCGATATAAAAACCTTGGCCTTGTGATGCAAGAACTGTCCCAAAAGGGTCCTAGAGTCCTAGGTGCTGTTGTGGGGGATACTTCCCCAAATCAGACGAGTGACTCCTAATATAGAAACCCTACATTCTACTACATACAGCGAACCCCAGAAAGTTTTCAACATGGATTTAGGAGGCTTAGTGCTAGGATCCTGGTACTTACCCTTAATGGTATGGGGACCATAATGTTCCAACTTTCTGGCTCCTACCATAGGTACATATTGGACCTTTTGGATGTAGGAGTGCTAGAAACTCTGATCAATAAGACCAGGCGATCTTTGGCTGGCACGGCCTCGCATCCGCAAGAGGCGCACCGTCGCGCCTTGAGGTTTGAGGTTGGTATGTAACCCTAAGGACCCATGTACCGAAATAGTAGAGCTACGAAGGCACATGAAACTTTGACGGACGCTGTAAAGGAATCTAGAATCCCTCAACTCCTCAACACCCCCAAAAATCGTAAGCCGTTGTAGGCCCTGAACCCATCGAAACAGCTTTGAACAAGATATCGTACCCAGAGGGTCCATATACACTACAAAAATTATGGTCCCAAAAGAAACGACCATCCTTATTATGGTCTTGGGGGGCCTAATTCCATAATCGTAACGTATATGGACCCTCTGGTCAAAAAATCCTTTAAGGGATCCCTGAAGGATTTAGGGTTTGGGGTTTAGAGATTTTTTAAAAGGGGGTTTAGGGTTTATAAAAGGTATTTTAAATTAACTGAACCCTGTGAAATCCTTTAAAGACTCAAGGAACCCTTTGAAATCAAGGAAAGGAACCCTTAAAGACCCCTCAGAGGACGAAAAAAGACTCCTCCCTAAACCCTAAACCCTAAACCCTAAACCCTAAACCCTAAACCCTAAACCCTAAACCCTAAACCCCTAAACCCTAAACCTTTAAAGGAGGCCGGGCCTGGCCGCAGCGGCGAGGTTGGCGCGGAAGGCGTCGGCAGGGAGGAACCTCGAAGCCTCGAAGAAGGAGCATGAGGTGTCCTTTTAAATAAACCCTAATCCCTAAAAGGAGTCTGAGTGTCCCTTTAATCAAAGGAATCTGTTGCCATGCTCCCTCGTCTATGGTGCTTTCAAAATGTTTGGGTGCTCGCTCGGCTGTTTTCCTCTGGGTCCCACTGACGGTGCAGGCTCTCGAGCAGTGCAATCAGCCCCTGCACTATGCACACAAATGTGCCCCCGAAAAGGCTTCGTGAGGAAATCATTCCTGTATTTCTTGCTCATGATGCTCGAGTGATATGACTCGCATGTCTTATTCCCTCAAAAAAGCCTTCGACGTTTGGAACGGTCGCTTTTCGCGGCTCGGTCCAGCCATTGCCAGACCATGTAAAAGGCCTGAAACTCGGATCGTTTGCTTGCAACGACGGACTTCAATGTCTTCTTCGATTCGTCCAAAAGATCGCGCTGAACAGCTGGGTTGTAGCTGGCGGCAGAGCTGAACCTAAGTTCATCCGAAACCTGATGTTCTGATGCTTGCCCTTGACTGAAAAGCGAAACACGAGGCACATATGCGGCCAAGTAGCTTCCCTTCGAAACTGGCATTTGCCAAGAGTTTGCCCTGAAAGTGTGGGAGGGTGGAATCCCGATGGATTATGCGATACATTGTGCAGCCTGATGGCAATGGAAATCGAGCCAGAAGCTCTGCAGGGATTGTCGTTGTCTCGCTCAGAAGTGCCCGGGATTCCCTGGATGCCGATGATGCTGCTGCCGGTGCACCATCAGGGGCCGGCGATGCTTGCACAGCGGGGTTTTCCATCTCCGCTTCTTCAGCCTGAATTAGTCATAACTCTTGAGATATGATGTATAGAAGCCCTTCGGGTTTAGACTCTAGACGGGGAAACCTACTAGCGAAAACATTATTGCTTCTACTGAGTGAGTATTCGTCGCTCGCCTCGTCGTCATCGAGCCTGCCCAGAAGCTCTCGGCAAGCCACTGCCGCCGGATCTGTCTCCAGCTCTTCCCACACGATGTCCTCCTTTTCTGTTGCTTAAAGCATGCAATATCTGGTTGAATTCCTCCTAGTGTATCATGATTATTTAAGTTTTCTATGTGGGAAATTGATTTTGTCGTCCTCGTCGTTGTGCTCGGTCTCCGGCTTCTGGTCCTTGCTTTTTTTCCGCTTCTCCTCTTGCTGGTCCAAGATCAGCTTGATGTTGTCGATGGTGCTCTGCGAAACATGATTTTTCACCGAATCCATCTCAAGAACCCGTCTGATCTTAAGTGCTTTGCTTGTGTTCTTTGGCAGCCGGATGTCGGCTTCGAAAAGGAGGTCGCTGATCGTGGCACTGTGCATCTGCAGGATCTCCGAGGTGTGGACCAAGTAGGCCACGAGGCTGAAGCTTTTGACCCCTCTTCGAATCAGAAACCCACAACCACACTTGTCTTCGACCGGCTTTGTCGCCAAATGCACTGTGTAATCAAACAGCTGCACCTTTGATGGTCTTTGATTGTTTCGACTGCACTTCACGAACAAATCAAACGGTTGCCAACCAATGCCGGTCTCGAGCCTCCGAGCTCTTGAGCAAAAACTGATGCATGAGGGTCCTTGCGG
>CAJNDV010018147.1:34777-42277 GCA_905221635.1 Symbiodinium sp. CCMP2456 | reverse complement strand
TAGAGATATCGGCCTTGACACATGTGTCCACAGTCTTTGCGTAGGAGCTCTCGTTGCTGCCGCCGTCGAGAATCTGGAATGGATTGACTCCGGCCTGCATCTCTGACACGAGGCTGTGGTCAGGTGTAGTTTATGGTTGGGCTTGGGGTTTTGGGCTTCTTAATCTCTAACTTAGGCTCTAGGGTTTTGGGTTAAGGGGTTAGGGTTGGGCTGTATGGCCTCCATTGCACTCCATAGGATCAAGAGCAGAGAACAGCTCATCTGAAACCTATGGGAAGAGTGTGCCCAGCTGCACCATCGTGACCACGAGAAAGTCTCGGAGTTGAACCTTGGAAAGCGTGCACAAGTAGACTGTCTAGACACTAATCAATAGTCCTGCCTACTCCTGCATTGAAACAGCTTCAGAAGTGCGTTCAGCCGGAGAAACTTGCACACACGGCCCAGGATCTCTACGACTCGTTGAAAATTCAGCTTGGAATCTTCGGTCTCCGGGAAGGAGTTCCTTGGCTGATTCCAGAAACATTGAATCCAGGAAGCCTGACTGGCAACATCACCGGCAGCAGCTCTAGAGTCTAGAATGGATTGCATCGCACGAGCATGCTCTAGTTGCACTGACGAGCCTCTCGTGAAGTATGTCTCTGCTGAAGAGCTGCATCAATACATCATCGGGGGATGCCTTAGTTTGTATATCTTCAGCACAGTATTTACAAGGGGTAATGTCGCTTCAGCGTCACCTAGCACAATCATTTAAGAGTGTACGTGCCGGCAGGTGGCACAGTCCAAGTAGCGTTGTCCAGCCTCCTGGAGGCTGTTCCCGAATTTGCCCGTGTGCCAGGGGGTCCGTCTGGCACGGAACAACCACCCAGACAGCATCACCATTCCTAGAGAAAGCGAGCATTAATTATTTTCGGGGAACCTGCACTCTTGATCACTTCAATGGAGACGGGAAGAATTGCCGAGCTAAGTCTCGCTTCACAGTGGCTGTCGCAGACGTGACTCGGCCGAAATGTGCGTGCAGCTTGTGTCTCAGCTCGAACAAACCAATATTCACGGCTCGTAGAGTTCAGAGCTACAACAACAGTCACGTACTTAACCATTCTTACTATTTAATACTCTATCCACAAAACCAATTAAACTATTGAAACTTCAAATAATAATAACCAAGTATCTAGACCCACTAAACCCTAAAGCCAAAACCCTCCTTTTGGACCTGAGAGAATCATACAAGTCGCATTTCATCTCGAATCAAGGCAACCGCACCCCCAGAGTGACAAAGATATTGATACCCAGAGAAAAGGGGCGACCCCTGGTCGGGGCAAAGCACCAACCTCAAGTGCTTTGTTGTGGCATCCACAGGAACGTCCCAGCGGCATGCGTTGCTCCGTATGTCTCGGATAAAAGCTAGCTGCTCCTCTCCCAGCACATACACGTGCCTTTCCTCGAACCCTGGGTTCAGAGGCCGCAAAGGCTCCAAGGGCCACACAGAATCCAGCTCAAGGCCCGTGTGCTGCATGACGTTGCACACGGCTTTCACTTCTTGCTTGGCTGCGAGCCTTTCTTCTTTCAAGGAATGGAGGGCCTTGGGCCTGGGCGGTCATTCGTGATGTGGCAGGACAGGAATGACAGGATCACACAAGGGCCTGCGTGGAGACATGCGTAAATATGTCTACTGCCTAGGCACAGCTTCTTCTTGGCTTCTTGTCTCTTCACATCTGCTGCCAGGGTTTCTGTTCTCGAGTCACACAGCATTGCAGCCACAGCCATCTTCTCTTGCGGAGAAGCTCCCGATGGAAGGAGAGCGGAGAGCCGCTGCAGGGTAGCCACCGACACATAGCCTGGTACAGCGATGACTCCCATCCAAACCTCGATGGCTGAGGGGTTCAGGGTTCAGGGGTTAGGGTTAGTCAGCATTCATTCGAAGTTAATCTAGGGTTCCATAAAGAAACAGGGCTGGATCCTGAATCTTTATTATTGCGTCAGAGGATCGTCCATTTTCCCCTTGGGAGAAGAGTCGCAAAGTAGGCCGAAGCTCTTGTATTTCACTGCAGCCAGAGCCTGGCTGTAGCAATAACTTACAACTAAAATCATAGTTTACGATTAGCGTGGTGTAATTATTCATGGCACCGCTCAACCCAAACCACACAAGCCGACTATCGGGCCTCACCCACCTCGATCTCAGCTTTCTTCAGATACCGATGAATAAAATCGCAGGTCGTCCTGCGTGATGAGTTCACGTAAGATAATACAATTAATAAAACATAAGAATAGATAGAACCCAAGACTAAACAAACCAACCCTCCCCACGAAGGTCCGTTGGTAGTTCGGCGGGGCCAGGGCCTCTAGGCCCACTTCGGCTAGTGTTGTTTCTGAAGCAGCCGAGGCAAAACCGCCGCTGCGACCCACGAATCGGTCGATTGCCATCTGCGATCGAGGCTTGGCATCCAATTTGATTGTGCGGCCATCCCTCAGTGACAGAAGCGACATAATCAATTCCCAAAACGAAAGCAGCCTAGACTGGAAGCAGAACCCAAGACTGACGACTATCTTATTCTTATTCTATGTCGCAGCCAGCACACTTCGTAGCGGGGTGGAACTCATGATCCGTGGACAAAACCGGCATAGCCTTGTCGGCCCGGGCAAGCATGACTCGGTCAGCCTCTTGGCCGACCAGGTGCACAAGCCGTCTCTGTATGCGGCCAAAGGTGTTCCGGTCCTCAGGTTCAGGAGGGCTTAGAGCTAGGGCAGCTAGGGAACAGCTTGATGCAGCATGCTCTGACTCCGGTACAAGTCTGTTTACTTTATGACTGTACCTAGTAGTAGTAATGTGACACCAGAATCTAGCCCAGCTGCATCGAACTTGTCCGCGTGAGGACATCTCAAGATAAGCCAAGCTGCCACAGAGAGGCGAACACCTCACCACTAGACATCTGAGGCTAAAACTGATGGAGAAGACCGATCACATCTGGCCCGGCCTGTTTCGACAGATTGCTCTGCCTTGCTGAGAATCTGGCATCGCTGCCACCTGGTCGGCAAATCTGAGTCAACATGTTGGGGACAGGTTGGAGGGGAGCAGGCGGTGGCAACCCCAATGCACATCCAAGTGACTTGGGCTGGAGCCCCGTAAACTCTAGGAGGTTTTGCCAATCGGTCAGGTTGACGAAGCCTCTCTGAATGTGTAGCAGGCCTAGGTAGCTCGAAAAGCGGATGTAGACTGAAGGCCAACCGATTGTGGAGTTAGTTTATTCGTTGCAGCTGGGGCACAGTTGGGGTTCGCCGGCAGGAGGGGTAGCTTCAAGTCGGACACATTGTTGTGCAGCAATGAATCCAGTGCATCCAAGGTAGCAGACTGCAGCTTCGGTTTGCAGCCTCTTGCTTGCAAGACGTAGCCGGTCTCAGTTCATGTGCAAGTGGATCTGCAGCACAATTGCAGAACGAATAAGGACTTGTTTGTATTACTAGAATTCGAGCAAGCCACCACAAACATCGCGGCGGGCCACGTGAGACCGTCGAAGGGTATGCGGTAGCGATCACTGTCCACTTTCAAGCCGGCACCCTTGTAACTAGCTTTCCGCACAAAGTGCGAACTGTTGATTCGCCAGGCATCAAGCACATCGGAAGCCAGCCCATCCTGCCTCAGCTATGTTAATGTTCACTACGATAATAAAGCTGTTCAGGCAGCAGCACTCACCCAGCACCGCGTGCAGCAAAGAAGCCATTTGCTGAAGAAATTCGAGAAAAGCTGCTCCCGTTTGCACAATCCCCACACTTCCTCTGCACGAAAGAGTAGATGATAGCCAAGAATAGGCTCAGGCACCTCAGGGCCAAACAGAGATCAGCAACAACAAAGGCTGCGGCCTGGAAACCCAGTTCATCATTAAGGGCAACGGGGCTGAGGGCTTAGTTGTGGGTAAGGTGTGGGTTTATTGCAGTTTAATCCAAGCTCGGGATGCTAGTCCCTATCCAACACTAAGGGCGGCGGGCTAAGGGTTTAGTTGTGGGTAAGTCAGTTGTGGGTAAGTCAGTAAGTTGTGGGTTTATTGCAGTTTAATCCGGGCCAGGGATGATCGTCGCTATCCAACACTGTCTTGCTTCTCTTAATTACTGGCAGAACCAGAAGCCTGGAAACGAAGAACCCTTTGCAGCAACAGGTTTAAGCTATGGATCCGAGCACCGGTTCAAAGTGCAGGGCAAGGGGTGGTTTTAGGGTTTTTGTCGGTTAGGACTTAGGGGTAGTTAGGGGGCGTAGTTGCAGGGCGTATTCTATTAAAAATTGTAGTGAATTCTGGACTGACTCAATGAAAGCAGACTCGGCAATCCCAGAATATACTGCGACACCCTACTTAGTTTATAGTCCCAAGCTATCTCCCTCAGTCAGCAGACGTATAGACCCCAGTAACGATAAGGGTGTAGATATCGAAATTAGGATGTTGGCAGAAAAAAACCACTATTATCTTGTGTTACTACCTACTTACAAGAACCTGCAGTCAGGTGTTCAGCTGGTTTCATAGATGAATTGTCACTTGCTCGGTATCTAGTAAACGACAGAAGCGGGCACCTGAACTTAACTAGTAAGTAGCAACAGCAAAGCAACCCTGCAGACCTGAACCCCGGCCAGGTGCTTATTAGGGTTTGAGAGCTTAGCGGGGCCCAGGGTTTGTTAATGTTGTGGGTTTTGTCGATTTAAATGAGTCATAGCAACCACAAGATTCCGGCAGTTCCCAGCAAGTAGGCGTAGCCAAGGCCCAGTCGCAAGCAGCAAAAGCTATGAACACGAACCCCGGCTTAGCATTATACAAGTTTAGGATTAGGGTTTTAGTCTAGGGTAGGGTTTAGACTAGGGTTGATAGTCTTAATTAATTAATTCAACCATCAGGCCTTGTGGACCTGCAGTACACCCCGGATAGCTCCTTCGGATTTTACGTACAACACCTGGGTTCGGGTGAACTCCAGCCCAGGGCTGTTGTTCTCGCTGGAGGCGTCAGCGTCGGCCGGCTGGGCAGCTGGAAGCGGCGAAGGGGGATCGATCACATGTAGCTTCGGCCGCCGATAGACTTTGACCGCTGCAAAGTCCTTTCTGAACTGGTCGATGGCTTCCTGTTTCACGGGCTCTGCTACTTCAGTAGCGGGTTTCAACTTAGCTAATGCGAGCTATATAATGTGTAGTTATTAGTCAGGGTGGGTGCGGATAGTTACTTAAACTTGAAACCTGAGAAGACCCATAATAATCATACCCCACCGCCCATTCGGGTTTTGTGACCTTGAAAGCACCGACGGGTTTGCCCTGTGCCACGAGGGCATCCAGGAACTGAAACTTGTTTGCGAAAGCCGAAGCTGCAGCATCGTGTTCGTCGGATCCGAAGCGATGCCTTGGCTGCAGGGGCAGGGTGTGTGTATTATGTATATTCTATGTAGTATGTGTTGCATGAACGAGGAAGCACGTTCACTTTGAGGGAGCACGTTGGGCTAAAATAGACCGACAGTGGCCGAGCTCTCACACTACGTTGCCGAGTGTCTGCGTGATCTCCTCTAGTCTGGCTGTGAACCAGCGGATCTCCGCCATCCGAGAGATCCTGAGTGCTCGCTGGATGTCTGTTGGGGGCGGGTTGCTCGCTCGTCGGTGTGGCTTCGGTTGGATTCAGTCGAGGGAGCACGGGATCCCTAAGACGAGGGTCTGGGGTAGCGAGCACGCACGGTTCCTAGGGAATGTGGCTCTATTGGCCGATTCGGCCGTCTGAAGGGAATCGGTGCTCGCTCGTTGGGTTTGGCCGGGCACCGGCCCCGCGGCACCGAGCCGGATCGGATCCAGGGAGCACGTCGTGTTGAGGGAGCACGTACGAAACCAGAGAGCACGTTGTGGCCGACCGAGCACGTAGTGGCCGAGCGAGCACGTTGGAATAGGCCGAAAATGTCAAGGAACCCGCTTTGCCTTTTAAATTGTATTACCAGTACGGAGCCGCCCGAGAGGCCCAGGGTTTCAGTAGGGGAGAGCAAACCGCAACCGGGGCCCTGGAAGCCCTGGAAACCCTGTAAATGCAACCAAGAATCTCTCAGTGCTGTGTCTCGCTGACACCAGCAGGAAAAAGCTATCTATGCGAGCAGGACATCTAGACCTATGTCCGACAAAGGGTAGCTTTCGGGTAGTGCACTAGGGTAACGGTATCCTGTTGCCCTCTCTTTCTTTTATGTAAATTACAACCCCAGTGTTCGTTGCCATAATTAAGAATGTGTTGAGGCGGCGATTTCCTTGCTCTTCATGAGTCTTTTATTGGCTGCAGACCACGGCATCCATTCAGCAACAAAGCCTGCAAGAATTAGCAGGAACACAGCCGCTGCCAAGTTCGGACACACACTACATAGACACATGTACACAAACTGAGAGTGGGAAAGAGAGAGAGGGAGCAAGAGAGAGAGAGAGAGAGAGGGCGAGAGACGGTGTGTGTGTGCGTGTGTGTGTGTGTGTGTGCGACAAATTACACCAAGGGAAAGAGACAAACAGAAACTAATCACACAACAGTCAAGGAGAAGATCTTTAGAGGCACAGAGGTAAAAGGCTAACTCAGAAAGAAACAGAAATAGATAAATAGCAGAGAGACTCTCCCACTACACAATGCCCGTCTCTGCGGTGTGCAGTCCACGACTTCAGCTGAACGTGTATTTCACTCACCTTCTTCTAAACTTCTGATACTGAAGGAAACAATGACTGCTCACGGACATCGGCTTCTGGCAGAACCACGACTGCCATGGTGTGAACTTGGCCTCTTCTGGCTGTGTTTGGAGACGGCGTGGCTCAGGTTTCCGATCTAATGTTTCGGATAATCAGAATCGGGTTTCTAGCTTCAATACCAAGGCCATGCAAAATACTGCATATCTGGCCTGCTAGCTACCTAACTACATTCAGTGTTAAAGGGAGCAGCAAAGTCCCAAGGCCAAAGTTGCTCACCCGAAATCAGAACTTCCTGTGAGTCTAAGTTTTAGGGTTTTGAGAGATTATGTAGACTCAGTAATTCGCTATTATTAGATGAGTAATTGTATATCTACTGAAACAGCAAACATTTCAGCTTCCCAAGCCGAAGCAAACGAAGGCCGACCGTAAGATACGTAGCCATCACTAGTTTCAGAAGATTATTTCTGGCTCGAAACCTTGTAGCCTGGGCAGTGTATGATTGCTTGCCTGACATCTGAAACTGCTTCTAATTCTGCCCAAACCACAAGAACCATTACTCTTACTTACTAAATAAGCAAAGCCCCGGAACACCCAACTAAAACCCTTTAAAGGCACCCTTAGGACCTAGACCTCACTGGCCCAGAGTTTGCAGCCGCCGGTTTGAGGCTTCAAGGGGAACTCAGCAAGGAATTTAGGGCTAACTAACGAAATGAAATGGTTAAGATTACTAAAACCTACGATTACTACAACTTCAACAACAACAACAACTACTACTACTACTATTACTACTACTGCTGCTACTACTACCACTACCACTACTACTACTCGTACTACTA
>CAJNDV010018147.1:23585-34677 GCA_905221635.1 Symbiodinium sp. CCMP2456 | reverse complement strand
CATAAGCTGGCCAAACTTGGCCTCCAAAGCAGTCCTCAACTGGTGCTCCAGCGAAGGGCTTTGACAGTGGTCCGGGTTCAGGGTTTAGAGTTTAGGGTTTAGGGTTTAGGTGTTAGGATGTAGACTGAAAGTTTTTCTTACACAGACCATAGCGCCAAATTGAACCAAACGGTATGTTTTTCCATCGCTGTTGGGGTCTGTTGCTGAGATAATTATTGACGACTAAGGAGTTTCTACTAGACTAGGGGATTCGGGGGCTTGAGTGTTTTATAATTACTCGTGTGCTACTTTAACTGACTAGTCTTCAGCTTATTATTTAGTGTTATTCTCCATCGTGTGTAGCAAGGCACTGACTCAGATCTTTCGGGATTGTTGCGATCAAGGCGTCCTCGAGCTTGGCTTTCTGGGCAGCGAGCTTCGGAGGCAGGGCCTTCAAGAGCTGCTCTGTGGATGTGGCCTTGCGGATGATCTTGTAGTCTCCCTTGAAGACATCATCATCGTTGTCCTCCTCCTCGTCCTGCTCGGAGTTGCCCTGGGAAGCCTCGTCGTCGTCGTCCTCGGGCTCCTCCTCTGGCTCTGCCGGACTGCTGAGTGCGTCCGACGGAGGAGTCGGCACATGCGGGCCGTCGTCGTCGTCGTCGTCGTCGTCGTCCTTGGGTGGCCCCTTGTTGGCATCATCATCATCATCTTCATCATCCTGATCGGACTCCTGCTTGGGAAGCAAGAGCTTCGCTTTCTTGTGGGCCCGGGCCTCGTCGGCCTCGTCCTTGATCGCCTTAACTTTCGCTGTGCCCTTGTCCTTGCCGGGCTTCCTCTTCTTGCCAGGCTTTACCGACCCCGGCTTTCCCGACGACCCCGGCTTTCCCAAGCACTGCTTCAGATCTTGGCTGGCTTCCTTCAGGGTGAGCTTGGATTGTTCAGAAACATGAAACACAAAAGGTTCATACAGTATAGAGGCGTCAAAGATACTCTTAGGGTTTATGGTTTAGGGTTCAGGGTTTATTTATGAATGGTTATTAATCTGCAGACAACCGGCCTCACGAAGCTGAGCCAGGACATCCTCGATCTTCTGGCCAAAAGCAGCTCGGCTCTCTTTGCTCTTCCTGCACGACAATTGTTCATTCAGAAGTGTGAGCTTAAGAGCAACTGCAGAATTGAAACTAAACTCGGTACACTTGCTCAGTTAGCTCTGCCTCTGCTTTCGCTTGCACAGCAGTCGCAAAGCCGCACTGCAATCCATCAAGGTCTTGGCCGAGCACAGGGCGACTGCCGATGGAGGGCGATCACAAACTTGGCTGCACAATGGGCGGTTGGTTTACCTACATGTTACGTGGTTGGGTAGGGGGTGCTGACTGCTTCAGAATACACACTGCTTCGGGCACACGATACCAAATTCGCACATCACTAAAAACCGTAACGTTCAAGGGTTTAGTAGGCTTTGGTCTAGATTCGATAAGTTAGGGGTTAGGACCCTAATAATGAGAGTTTGTTTTCTAAAAACAATATTACTAGTATTATTGAACAGATTTAATTCTGATGAATGAATCAGAAGGCATATTCAGTATGCTGTTCATCAATTCAATTGACAGAGGCCCCACTCTTGTACCATTTATTCATCCCAACTCCCAGCCCTTACTTGAAGACTACACAGGGTGTATAATAATCCCGAGAGGCGACAAACCTTTTTATGGCTATCTTTATTTTTTGTATTTATGATTATTATTTATTGTATACACTATCCTGATTTAACCACTACTAAGTCTCGAGGCTGCATATTTACAATAGTCCTAGTCTACTCGCAGCCATAAATGATAGGTTATAAATAAGCACGATGCGAAACAGCATAGGTTTACATAGCAGCATAGCTCTGGGTTGCACCAATAATACGGGACAGATATTAAGTTCGGAGAGGACTTGGGAAGAGGGCGGTTACAAAGACAGGTTTCTATGATCGCCCCACGGCAACTGCTGCTCTATTTCTATGGGCCCTGCTTCCGTGAGTGTCTGCATTCTCCATCACCAAGCCAGCACGGAGCACCTACGAGCGATAGCTTCTCAGGGGCCTCAGTATTTGTCATTGCTAGGAATAATTTCGTGAAGCAGGCCATGGAAACAACAAGGTTTTACCTAGCATCTATATAGCACATTTGCTTAGTTTAGGTGCTTCTTTATGGCCAAACCAGCAGAACCCCGTAATGTACTCCCGAATCGCAAGCCTGCGTTGCCAAGCCTCAGCAATGCTCAGGGCCCAACATTGAAGCAATTTAGCCCCCGAAAAACAAATGGACCCCGACACCCACCCAACTCCTCAATGCCAATCACTTCAAGAACAAATCCCGCGTAAGTAAGTTGTGCTTCATTCAAGGAACGGCTCTGCAGCAGCGATGCCATTCGCTTCTTCCAGACCGTTGCCGCCGTCTTGGCCTCAACAAAGCTCAACGGCGAGTTAGGGCTTAGGGTTTGGGGTTTAGGGTTTACGGTTAGGGTTTAGGGTTTAAGGTTTAAGGTTTATTACTTAGTTCGCCAGTTCAATCACAAGCGGATTCTTCGGCGTGAATGCAAACTTTCGCGGATGAGACATCAATCAGCCTGCAAATCCTAAGCGTGCTGAGCTCGCATTCCTGTCCAGCCTCGAAGAGGGCATTGTTGTGCTCTGACCCCTGCTTGTTCCGCTTCGCCGTAGCAGCACGATCAATGAGCAGCCCTTCCTAGGCATAGCCCAGCGGGACCAAGCATCAGTTCAGAAACACAAAGCCCAGCATGATATTACGTGCGGCAGAAGTCAAAACAACAAATTGAGTAGGGGTGCCAGCTCACCACCGAGCTCGAAAACGTCGGACGGGGCCGCTGCCTCCACCACATTGGACATCACAAAGCCCATCTGGCGACAGCTTAAGTCGTCGAGGCGAACAGCAGCCGGCGGTCGGGCCAAGTCTTTCTTCACAAGGCCAAACAGGGAAGCACAGTCGTCCAGCTCCAGGTCGCTCTTCTCGGCGGAGGAGCTCTCTTCCGTGGGCGAGGAAGTGCCTCGGATAGACATGGATGCAAGCAGCTGCGACACTTAGCAGCCATGATAAAGGGCTAGATGGTGGAGCCGAGGAACTTTTCTTGTTCTTTTTTTTCTTCTTCTTGCCGTCCTTCGGCTCCTTCTTCTTCTTTGTCTCCTTCGGCTTGCTAGCCTTGTCGTCTCCGTCCGGCACCTAAGCTGAATGCACCAAGTAAAGTTTGTCATGTGCCTGAAAAGAATGTGATTCCGAGTCTGATAGAGGAAGTCTAGGTCTTTTGTCGAATCAGATATACTCGTAATATTCGTTAATCACGACTCGCCCCTTGGGCCTGGAGGCTGAGAAGTTTACAGCATAACTCCAAGTAGGGACCCTTTTGCATCCACTAATCTACAGAGTTGCTTGAGATGTACTCACTCCCTGCAATTTCCAAAGCCCCTCATAGAGAAAGACCTTGGATTGCTCTCTATCATTAGTCGTCCAAATAATAACAAGCGACCTGCGAAAACCTCATCCAATGATCTGCGGGCCGTGTTCATTAAGAAGCTCATGGCCGGGTTGGCACCACCGGATCCCGAGGCATCTGGTGCAGCAGAAGCCGCACCCAGCGAACGGCTGGAAACGGTCCTGCGGAGTACAAAAAACTGCTGGGAGCCATTCCGAGACCTTGTATGAAACCTGATCGGTTCGATTACAAGTAAATATACAAAGCCCCTCCTCCGGACTTTCCGGCCATCGAGAGCCACCATGGCGAAGGAGGCCCCAACTGAAATCCACCCAGGACTCAAGTAGACGATAGGACCGATAGGACCCTTTGCACCCCTTGCATTAAAATCCGAAGAGCAACCTTTGCTCTTGCAGTGCAAGCACGAAACTTCGCTCGAGGCATCAGGCGGTCAAGCAAACCGTCACTGGCGATTGCATGGGTCTCTTCATGTGCGGGTGTGTGGTGTAAAACATTTATATACCCGTGTATGTGCATATGTGTGTGTATACATATACATGGGTATTTATGTCTGTGTGCGGCTGTAAGTGCCTGCGTGTGAGTGTGTGTGGGTGTGGGAGAGCTAGTGACTCAGTGAGTCTGTGTGCGTGTGTGTGTGTGTGTTGGCATGTTTATGTGCATGCGTGTGTACACGTGTGTCTGGAAGTGATGGGCAGCATGAAAGTCTATATTAAATAGAAATACACATATACATCTCAAGGTGTGTTTGCAACGGTCTGTCTGTGTGATGGTATGATTGGTATTATGTGTGCCGCAACACGACAGAACACCTCCTGCAGCTGGGATGCGGGACACAGCAACGAATCAAATCGTTTTCCAGTGGGCACTTCGGGTGCCGGGATGCCAAGCTTCATAAGTGAGACGGTGCCGGGACCCGGAGAAGATCCAATTATTATTTGTATTATGATGCACCAAGATCCCAAGCCCAAACACAAACACATAAATTCTTTGGTAGCCAAGTGTCCCCAAGAAACCCTTAGCTAGTCTACAAATCAAACCCCCTCCGAGGGACCCACAAATACTGAAACTCCTCAGCTTTGCCACCACGGCACCATCGATCGCTCCAGCATAAATAACCCCAATCATCCATCAAAATTGAAAAGCCATGGGGCAGCAATAATATAATCTTGCTGTCCTCGCACATGAAGCCACCACATCCTGAGATAGTCTGGGATCAGCATCTGGATCCGTGCTGGGGTCTACCTTTTCTAGGTAATGCGGCAGCCAAGAATCGGAGGAATATCATCCAAGGGTTTCCCAAGCGGTGGGTGCCTATGCAAACACACTTCGATTGACATCAAAGAAACATTCTTCCAAGGCAACAGCGAGTTGTCCCACCCCCTCCCCCCACACTCAAATAAGTTAATTCCCTAGAACCCAGGCCCAACCCTGTAGCCAGGAAGGCTGGCCCATCCAATCATTCTGCTGGAGTCAAGGAATGCAGCAAAGCCACTGGTCCTGCAGGAGTAGCCGCCGAAGATGGCACAGGGCGTGTGACGAAGTAGTCGGCTTCCTGCAGAAGACGAGAGTAGACTAGAAATTGAATACAGTAAATTACCCAGGAGTCACCAATCTCCGAAACGACATTAGATCGCGGCCTCGAACAAAAGATCATGCGTGACACGTCGCTTTTTGAGGCCGATGGCCGGTTCCGGGATGGGACCAAACCATTGGTCCAAGTCCTCAGGCTGAAGAAACGAACCTCGCTTGCTACACACTCTTCCTCGCTTTTGTTGTTTAGCCGGGCGGCTTGATCCACCAGGTTTCTGGCCAGGTCATCGAGGATAAGTGGCCAGTTGGCTGAGGCCAGATCGGTCCGCCGATGCCGTAGCATGACGATGTCCAGGACCTCAATTGTGATTGGGGTAGAACGAATGTAGGTTCCGAATTCTTGAATCTCATGCAATCAAGCGGCTGCGAAATGGAAAGTTCCAGATTCCTCCCCACTCGGTGTCGCGGGCATCCGCTCGAAGTCGCTCGGTGGCCTCATCATTCTGAACCTGAGTCAGAGAAAATGAAAATGCGACCTGATTGTGAATGGGTCCTGAAACTGTCTTTCTTACATTGACAGGGAGCATAGGCCGCATACGTCCAGCCATATACTTGATGCATTTTAAAATCAAGTAGTCCGTGCCCAAGAGGATCGTAGGGTTGGCCAGGTAGGCACCAAATGATCCCATAGTACAGGCGACGACCATCACATTGTCCTGAACGACACTGTTTTGATTTTAATGAGACCCATCCCAAGCAAATCAAGACCAGTCCTCCAGCCGAAGGCTCGCAAACCGCTGCTGGTAACGGTGTGGAATCTGTACCACACACCGAACTCTGATCTCAGCACACAGCTGCATCAAAATCCGAATGAAGTCCTGAGTTCACTAAGTGGCTCATTCCCTTTATTAATTAATGCTTCATTCCTCCATCAAGCAGACCAGTCTCGACCACCATACTCACCCGATCATCTTTGACATCTTGGCACGGCCTGCAAAGCAAGAGAAGGCGATGTGCCACATAGACCAACATGACCGACAACGACAGCAACATTGCATCGAGGCACGGGAAAATGTAGAGCAGGCCACCCACATAGACCCGTGAGCACATTTGCATGCCTCGTGGAAGCTTTCTTTGGTCCAATTATTTAGATGTACAATGGACAACAGGCTGCAAGCGAGAGGCACAACTCCTGGCCATCGAGGAGCTTCGAAGTCCCCAACAAGGCCGATGGCAGGCCTTCCTGAGAGGACACATTATTATTCAATCACTCACAATCAGAAGCTTGATTCATAGATGCACAACGACTGAATGAAGCCAAAGTTCTCTGGTAAAGGCTTCGTTCAAAAGAGCGGACCCGATCACCAGTGTCTGCAAGAACCGTTGCTGACGGTAAACCACGGAAGACAGCACGTGGTATCCGTCATCCAGCACCCACTCACAGCTGCGGCCAATCAGTTCGCGCAATGCACCCACCATTGTATGTAATGAATACAACTCTTCTTCGATGTTTGGTTTTGGTGCATGTGTTAGCTCTAGATTCACCACAGCTGGCCATGTAGCTGTGACCATCACAGAAATTACAACTGCTTTAAGGAGCCATTCGGAGTTTCGCCTTGTAAAAGCTTATAATGGGACATGCGTTGCTTAGTCTTTGAGACATGAAACAGAAGATCGAGCAAGCACCATGAAAGCTTGAAAGCACGGTCCTCTAGCAAGCACGTGAAGCGTACCCTTTGATTTAAAGAGTCCCTAGGCCCTAAACCCTAAACCCTAAAAGGAGCATGAGGTGTCACTTTAAGGCGTCCCTATGCCCTGAACCTTAAACCCTACAAGGAGTTTCAGGTGTCCCTTTAAAGAGTCCCTACACCCTTAGCCCTAAAGGGAATTTGAGGTGTCATTTTGAAGAGTCCCCAAATCCCAAACCCTAAAAGGAGTCTGAGGTGTGACTTTAAATGCAGAGTCCCTAAACCCTAAACCTTCAAAAAAAGGGGGTTAGGGTTCAGGGTTAGGGTGAGACTTTAAAGAGTCGCTGCTTAGGTTTTCGTGTTAATGGGGCCTTTGGGCGTTTTGGAGTTGAGGTTCCTTTACCCTTAGGGTCCCAAGGACCCAATAATCAGGTACTTTGGTTACGGAGGGTAGTTATGTAGGTTACTTAAAGGATCATGGGACTTAGTAAGTAGGGTTATAACTAAGGTGACTATACTTATAACCCCAATGAACGGACTTATAACTTATAACCTTACTTACTAAGTCCCATGATCCTCCAAGTAAGCGTTGGGAGAGTGTTTAGGTACTTGGACCCTTAGGGTTAAGTAAGGGAACCGTCAAGGCTTCCTGGAATGCGGGTGACGTTTAAAGGCTCCTGTAAGGGGTTCTTGCAAGAGGGTACAGCGGCTGAAAACCCCAGCCCCCAAAAAACTACAGCGAATCCCAGAAAGTTGGAACATGGGTTTAGGAGGATTAGTGCTAGGATCCCTGATAGTTTACCCTAAGGGCATGAGGATATTAATGTTCCAACTTTCTGGCTTCTAATGTAACCTTGTAAGCTATGGTAGGATTATGTGATTTCAGAAGGTTATAGGTTATATACCAGGCCTCCAAGCCCTATAAACCGCACGATATACACAGTATTCCAAGGGCCTTACCAACTAGAATAGGGCTCACTTACAGGCTTCATCCAGGGGAAATGTGCTTGTTGGGGTTGAATGTCGGGGCCTTCATTTCGAGTCGGGATACGGCGTACCTTCTACCCGAAGGCTCCTGGACCCTTGCAGTGAGATCCCAAACCCTAGCCCCAAAAACCAAAGCCCTCCCCCAGAAAGCCCAAGACCCTCATAGGAGCCTTAAACCCTAAACCCTAAACCCTAAAACTCTAAAACCCTAAACTCCCTAAACCCTAAACCCTAAAACCCTAAACCCTAAACCCTAAACCCTAAAACCCTAAACCCTAAACACTAAAGCCCTAAAACCCTAGGACCTAGGAGCCTCAAGGTAGAGACTGAGAGGATTCAGATCTCAGTTTGTGACATCCTCTCTTCGTCTCAAGTTTTGCAAACCCCATACCCTTACCCTCCAAGGACTCATATTTTAAGGCTTTTGGGGCCAAAGACCTCATTACATGAGGCTTTTGGGCTATTTTGATGCCAAGGGATAGAGAAGAGTTCGCAAACATGCCCGCTACCTAAGAAGTAAGTAACCCATACTATGAAGTAATCATTGACGTTGGATTGAGGGTTTCGGGGCGAGGACCAAACCTACATGGTCCTGCTCCTTGCACTGAAGCAGGACTTCTGGCAACCCGGGGTATGTTCTGGTAGAACTAGAATGAGAAACCCGCAGGGATCATAATATTGGTAAATTAGCTTGGAAATTTCAGCCCTTATCATCTACAGAAGTCTTATAGCATGTGTTCAAGCCCTGACGACCCTACGTACTAAGGGTCCACGTAACCAAATCGTGATACTTTGGCCCCAAAGTACCCAAATAGGGACTACTTTCAGGCCAACGTATATATATATATATATATACTAAACCCTAAACCCAAAACCCCAAAACCCTAAACACTAAACCCTAAACCCTGCTATTTAGGCGCACGGACCCTTAGTGTCATAGGACCATCTGAATCAGGAACCGTAGGGGGCTAAGGGGGAGAGGAGCGACCCTACTTCCGTAAATTGGCTTCAGTATAGCTGCATCCGGTCCTTATTTAGGGGTTTTCTGTTTAGGGTTTAGGTTTTAGGGTTTACGGTTGTGTTGGGTTTTTGTTTAGGGTTTAGGCTGTAGGGTGGGGGATATACGTTGCTCTACCTCCTCCTCGTTACCCCGTAACAAAATCACCTGATGTAGGGGCCTTAATGATTAGAATAAGGTTTTGGTGGCCATTATACGATAATCATAATAAGGAACCCCCGAAATGATAACGGTACGTATTTAGGCTTCTATATTAAAGGCTCCCTTCACCGCTAAGGGTCTCTTAAAGGGAGCGCTTGGGTATCCCCGAAGGGCTCCTTTGGAAACACATCCCTAGACCCTAAACCCTAAACTTATCCCCTAAACCCCTTAACCCCTAAACCCTAACCCCGTTCCTTTGGAAGCGCATCGTTCCTTGGCGTCCCTGCGACAGCTCTTCGGGAGGCAACTCGTCCTCCGGATCTGGAAGCTCCTGTCTTCTCAGGTTCAAGGCAAGGCTTTAGGGTTTAGGGCTTAGGCTTTGGAGGGTTTAGGGGCTAGGGCTTAGAGGGTTAAGGGTCTAGGGCTTAAGGTTTATTGTTTAGAGGGTGAGAGGGTTTAGGGTTTTGAGGATTTCGGCATCTGGGCTTTTGGGCTTTCTGCTTCCCAAGAACGTCTCACCTCGGTGACCTCGACAGCAGCCGGAGTATTGATCCCAATCATGTGTGCAATGAGTAGAGGGTTTATGGTTTAGGGTTGAGGGCTATTCGTCTAGGAAATGTAGCGCAATGATGAGCTTCAACTGCTTGTTTCCACTTGGAACATACCCACACGATAGTTCCGGATGTGATCCACAAACTCTTAAACACGCCTAACCCCTCAATTTAAGCCCTAAGCCCCTAAGCCCCTAAACCCCAAACCCCAAACCCCTAAACCCTAAACCCTAAACCCTAAACCCTAAACCCCAAACCCTAAACCCTAAACCCTAGGCCCTAAATAAACCCTAAACCCTAAACCCTAAACCCCAAACCCTTTTGACCCTCGCCTCCAGCCCCGGACGGTGCCAGAACCGTTCGAAGTGGCAGAGCCGAGCACGGCATGCCGCGGTGGCGAGAGCCTCTGCTGTTTTAGGTTTAGGGTTTAGGGGTTTAGGGTTTGGGGTTTGGGGGTTTAGGGGTTTAGGGGTTTAGGGTTTAGGGGTTTGGGTTTAGGGTTCTTGGATGGGTGGGGTGGACCCTTAACCCTAAACACTAAAAGCCCTAAACCCTAAATATATGGGTTAGGGTTGCGTTGCCGGTTCGTCTCGAAGTGTGGGAGATTTTGCTCGAAGCTCAAAACCCTCGGGACAGCCTGCAATGGATACATGCGCAAACCCCTAAACCCTAAACCCTAAACCCCTACTGCTAATCATCTAAATCCTGCATTACCTTAAGGGCCCTAAACTAGGGACTTCTGGTATATTCCTTCTTATTAAAGGAAACTACAGGTGGGGAGCTTTGGGTAGGGCTTCTATAAGCCTCTAAGAGGTATATAGACCTTCTATAAGGCTCCCATCACGGTAACTACCCACCTGAAACTGTCCTAGATCTTATAGGTATAATGCAGGATTTATATCATCAACCGTATCGCTCCATGCATGGGTAGTAACTGACATGGAGCCTGAAAAGGGTCCATGACAGAGAGCCCAATATCATATAAGGGCCTTGATACTTAGAATAGGTTGTGGGGGGGGTTCCTCTGAAGTGTTCCTGAAAGGGTTAAGGGCTACTATAAGGGTATAGGGGCCTTGCTAACTAGAATAGGGTTTTGGGACCCATGATACTATAATGATCATAAAGGACCCCCGCAGAATACTATAGGTACTTATTTTGGCTCCTACATTACCTTAGACATCCGGAGACCCCAATCTTAAGAACCGCTGTATCTGAAGGAATGGCTCAACTAAGGGTACTTGAAGGATCATGGGACTTAGTAAGTAGGGTTATAATTAAGGTAACGGTACTTATATTTACTTATAACCCTAATTAGGGGGACTTACAACCTTACTTACTAAGTCCCATGATCCCCCAAGTATAGAAGCCCTATATACCCTAAACCCTAAACCCTAAGCCCTAAGCCCCAATACTGCAGGAATGGCTCAACTCAGGGCATGGGGCTCTCCCTGCGACCCCAAACCCTACAAAGGAACCCATGAAACGGTAGGTTAGGGTTTAGGGTTTAGGGTTTAGGGTTTAGGGTTTAGGGTTTAGGGTTTAAGACCCTACAAAGAACCCATGAAACGGTAGCCCTAAGGGTGCAAGTACCTAATAATCGTGTACTCTTCTGAATACTAGCCTACAGGACTACTATTCCGTAGCCCAAGTACATGATTATCCGGTCCTTTGGACCCTTAGGGTAAACCCTAACCCCTAAACCCAAA
>CAJNDV010018147.1:0-18891 GCA_905221635.1 Symbiodinium sp. CCMP2456 | reverse complement strand
TGTCTCCTGGCAAGTGAATTCCAACAAACCCCCAAAACAGTATTGGTAATCATTAAGGCCCCTATAGTAGACTGCAGACCGTGGTTCTGCGTCTGGGCGTTCGGGTGCAAATGCCGCTCATATTTGACAAGGGTCTGAACAAGTAGAATCTGGGGTTGGAGGCTTAATTTGACACAATGAAAAAAGGGTCCATATATGCTACCATTATGGAACCAAGTTCTCAGGACCATAATTGAGATGTTCTTTTGGGACCTAATTCCATAATGGTAGCGTATATGGACCCTCTGGGGAATATAGCACAATGAATATACTTACTTCCCCAACAAGCCGGGAACATAAATAGCTAAACTTTGAGATTGCTACTAAACTCAAAGAACCCAAAAAGTTTAAAGGTTGGGTATTGGAGGACCAAGTATAAGGACGTTATCGATATGCCATTTCTCGTTTTTTCAGAACTGTATACTATCCGCTTTCGCCGCCACAACCGTAGATGCTCAATTCAAAACCCTGTAACCTCGACAAATCCACAATGCTGAGGTTTACGGCTTACGGTTTCTTGGGTTTAGACAGGGCTTACTGTAGCCAGAAACCTCTAATGTGGCGTGAGGACCACGACACGAATTCATGCTTCACTTCCCTTGCAGTATCCCTAAGGGTCTAAGTACCTAATAATCATATACTCTCCCAAGTACTAACCTACATAACTACTACCCGAAACCTAAGTACCTGATTATTGGGTCCTTTGGACCCTTAGGGTATGTGTGGGTATCGGATGAAGGACGCAATGTTCTCAAGGCAATTTCAACAATAACATGCCAGCGACCGGCAACCCCCACCCGGTTCAAAACAAAAATCTTTCTAAGGGTAGGTAAGGAAATGCATGTATAGAGATTCCACTGCGAAAGGAGCAGGGCCTGCAATACCTCGAAACTGACAACTACCCGGAGAAGAATCAGCAACACTTTCAGGCTGAGTACCCGTCTAACGAAAAACATCTGTTTGTTTGCAGGTGATCATGAACGTGGCCGCAGGTACCTTTGCGCTGTTTGCGGATGTAGTATATGGATCTATGGCTTGGGTGGAGAGCTTCCGGCTTACTTGCTGTTGGGCTTCGGGTTGAGGATTTGTACCCCTAAACCCAAAGCCCCAAAATTCAAGTCCTACCTATCGTCTCCATTGTAGTTCACAAATTTGTTGACCAAAAAACTGCAACGGAGACTGTAGATAAACCTTAAACCCCAAACCCTCAACCCAAATCCCAAGCCCCAGTACCACAACCTTCAATTCAATTCCTATACACCTTAACACCAAATTCTGAAGCCCTCAACCATAAACCGACAATCCAAAACACCCTCAACTCGAATCCAAAACCCTGAAGATTAAGATTTGTCTCTCATCACCCTAAACCCTATACCCTAAACCCTAAACCCCTAAACCCCTAAACCCTAAACTCTAAACCCTAATTGCCAAGACCGGATGGATTCGGAGCTCTCGGTTCGGTTTTGGGTTTCCTGGCAGGGTCCCAGGGACCCCCAAAAAAGTCCTTGACCCCGGGCTTTTGGGGTTTAGGGTTTGGGGTTCAGGGTTTAGGGTTTAGGGTTTAGGGTGTAGGGTTTGGGGTTCAGGGTTTAGGGTTTAGGGAGTAAGATTCTAGATTCTAAGTGCCTTCATTGGGGTTATAAGTAGCTGTAAGTATGATTACCTTATAACCCCAGTTACTGAGCCCCATGAGCCTTCAAGTATAGCAATACGGCCGGTCTGAACCATAATTAAACTCCTTCAGTTTTGATGTTACAAGAGACCATCAAAACTAAACCCCAAAATCCTTAAAACCGTCAACAAAAGCAGCACCAAAGAACACCTTGCCTCAAAACCCGGCGCGCCTGCTGAGTGCCATCTGAGAAGCCTTCGCCGTAGTGTAGCATCAAGCTCTGCCTGCTTGGGGCTGAGGCCCCCAACCCTAAACCCTAAACCCTAAACCCTCAACCCTCAACCCTAAACCCTCAACCCTAAACCCCTAAACCCTTCAACCCTAAACCCTCAACCCTAAACCCGAAACTTCAGAGAGTTTCGGGTTCAGGGCTACACTCTCTGGGGGTTTGGGGGGCAAGGGGGATCGATTCATAATGTAGGGGCCTGGTAATTAGAACAGTCTTTTGTTTTTTTTGGGGGGGGGATCCTTTAGAGGGTTCCTTAAAGGGTTCTATAAGGGATACTATAAGGGTTTAGGGTGTAGGGGCCTTGATAATTAGAATAGGGTTTGGGGGGGTATATGATGTTAGAATTGTAATAAGGGACCCCCCAACAAAAAAAAAAGACAGTATAGGAAACTATTTAGGCCCTTGTATTAATTGCAGATTCCTGGTCAATGTCCCACCCAGGGTTGTCTGCAAAAACCGTCGCAGCTTGATCCCTATTGCAACAACCCTTCTTGATAAAATGGGGGAAGCAGGGCTTCTATGCTCGTTTCTGCTCAGTGTGCAAGAGCTTGCAGTTGGGGTTTAGGGTTTAATGTAGGGGCCTTAATAGGGGCCCTAATAATCAGAATAGGGTTTTGGGGTGTACTATTATACTCTATTTATGATATAAGGAACCATGCAAAAAATGTAGGTAATTAATAAGGCCCCTACGTTAGGGTTTTTGGTTTAGGGTTTAAGGCTTCATCCCTAGCAGAGGTCTTACCTAGTTTAGAGGAGGGATCCGAACGGGCCGGATCAACAGGCCCCCTTTCCTCAACCCTGAATCTAGACCCTAATGTAGGGGCCTTGATAATTAGAGTAGGGTTTTGTACATTATGCTGGCTTTGTAATAAGGAACCCCCAAAATAGTATAGGTAATCATTAAGGCCCCTAAATGCTCCCTGACTCCCGAACTCTCGACCTATGATCCATCAGCCTAGACCGACACGTGAAACATCAGTCATACATACCTAAGCCTCAACCCTAATCCTAAACCTTCGCTCCTGGATCCTACAGTCTTATCCCCATCGATTCCCGTATAGAACCCTGCAAGCCCTAATCAGCTCCTCCTTTCCAATTATGAAATAGTTTAGGGGTTTAGGGGTTTAGGGTTTAGGGTTACCCTTCAAGAAAACGGTTAAACCCCGTTGAAGAGCCCTGAAGAAATCGAAACACAGCACCAGAGTGTCCAATGTCCCTTCGTCAATCGTCAATGGATATACCTGAAAGCACAATCACGTGCTCACTTAGTACGGCTTCTTTAGGTTCCAAAATGTTCCAAAGACTAGCCTTTTTCCGGTATCTAAAGCCGTGCTAGTGGGTACTTCCTAAACCCTAAACCCTAAACCCTCTGGGAATGCTAAGACCACTAACGCTCAAGACCCATGAAATCAAATGCATTCCTCACTTAAGGGATATCGGGCACTCTGTGAATTCTCAGCTTAGCTTGACTTCTTCACATAAGGTCATAGCTACAGAAACCTTTTCAACATTTGTCTGAAACCCCATTAACTTCAGAACTCACCAGGAAAATGTATAAAACGCGTGGTAAGTTACAAAGCATTATGACGCTTCTAGATTATAGATTAACTACAAACACCACAAGAAGATGCCCCTAGATAGGGAGCAATCTCTATAAACCCTAAACCCTACACCCTAATCCCTAATCCCTAAACACCCTAATCCCTATAAACCCTAAACCCTAAACCATATAAGCCCTAAACCCTATATGCCCCAATCCCTAAACCCTAAACCGTATAAGCCCCAATCCCTATAATCACTACCTAATCCCGAAGCCCTATAAACCCTACACCCGAATCCTAAACCCTAAACCCTAAAAGCCCCAATTTCTATAATCAAGTCCCCACAAACCCTACAGGCCTCCGCCGCGTCCAAAAATCCCTACACCCTACTTCCTGTAACCCCTAACCCCTAATCCCTAAACGCTGTAAACCCTACACCGTAAAAAAAACCCTAATCCCTACTCCCTGAAGGCCTCCGCCGCGTCCAGAGAGTCCGGGAGCACCGGCGAGAGTAGGAGTGCCTCGAGTCCCTCGAGGCGTGGGGAGCAGGGGGGGGGTTTAGGTTTTAGGGTTTAGGGTTTAGGGGTTTAGGGGGTTAGGTTTTAGGGTTTATTGTTTAGGGTTTGGGGGTTGAGGTTTTAGGGTTTAGGGGTTTAGGGTTTAGGGGTTTAGGGGTTTAGGGGTTTAGGGTTCAGGGTTTAGGTTGCCTCCCTTCTTGAGTGAGAGGATTACGGATTTACTTTTAGGGTTTGGAGTTTAGGGTTTCGGGTTTGTGGTTTAGGGTCCCAGGGGTTTGTGAAGGTTTAGAGGGTTTAGGTTTAGCCCCAACTGTACCCTCCATGGGGGGGGGGGGGGGTTGGGAAGCATGGATTTCATCACTCCCTACCTCTCAGGTGGCAATCTAAATGGGCGGTTCTAAAAACTATGGTCCCTTTTTGGGCCCTTATTATAATACGGCACCTACTATTTAGGATACCCCAAAAGGGACCATAATTTTGACAACTACCTAAATGAAGGTAGTGCATATTTGAACCCCTTCTTCCCCACAGGGCTGCCAAGACCCCTCCGCACTGCTGGGGACAAAACGTGAACAACTTAAGGACCCACTCCCAAAGATGGCGATGCAAGAAGGTTTTTTTCAAAAGTACTGTTTAGGGTTTAGGGTTTAGTACTGCTTTTGCTTCTGTTGTGCTTGTTGGTGCCTTGGCCCCAATCTCGGGGAGAGGTGGGGTCGCCTTTTTGTCTCATCATCCTTATCCTTATCCTCGTTCTCGTCCTCATCCTCATCAGCCGTACGGAGGTGCAGAAGCGTTTTATTGGTCTGCACAAGATGTAGTAAAGGCTGCAAATGCACCGACACCCTTCAACACCAAACACCAGTTTACGGGCCTGAGTTTTAGGATCCGTTTCCCTAAACCCCTATAGCCCTAAGCCCGAAGCCTAAACCCTAAACCCTAAACCCTAAACCCTAAACCCTAAACCCTGATCCGCTCGAAGGGGGTTTAGCAGTCAACGGTCCTTGGGCCTGGCTCGGGCTCTCGCCTACTTACCGAGCCGCTGCAAACCAAAACAAGCATGATTCAAACTACACAGTTTGGGGTTTAGGGGTTTAGGGTTTAGGGTTTAGGGTTTAGGGTTTAGGGTCTAGGGTTTAGGGTTGTTTAGGATGTAAGGTTCACCCTTACCTTCAAAGGACTCCTACTTTAAGGCTTTTGGGCCCAAAGACCTGATTCTATGAGGGCTTTGGGCTACTTTGATGCCAAGTGTTAGGGTAGAGCTACTTCGAAATCAATCCCCTAAACCCTAAACCGTGAACCCTAACCCTAAAAACCCTAAAAACCCTAAACAACCCAAAAAAAAACCCTAAAAACCCTAAAAACCCTAAACCCTAAACCCTAAACCGACCGTAGAATCAACACGGCAGGCCTTGGTGTAGAGCGCAGGAAGCACGCACCAGGACTCCCAACACCTGAGGACCTGTTCCGTGGGGGTACGGTCCGGTCTTAAACCCTCCTTTAGAGCTGGCGGCTCTAGAAGAGCTCGAATCGGTTTAGGGTTTAGGGTTTAGGGTTTAGGGTTGAGCTCGAATTTAGTTTCGGGTATAGATTGGTGTATGGTTCTATGGGCCTCTGGAGTTCCTTTGCACGGGTTGAAGTGTGAAATTGACAGGAGTCTGAGGCTGCAGTGTAGCTAGAAGCCCTAAGCCCTAAATCCTAAACAAAAGCACTAAATCCTATAGACCCTAAACCCTGCACCGCTATAGCTCAGGGCTTAGACTACTATCGATCCACGGTTTCAGCTTATTCGTTTAGGTTTGGGGTGGGTTTTGGGGTTTAGGATCCATTGCAGCGTAGGGTTTGGGATTGTGGGCTTTAAGTATGGGGTTGTTGCAGCAGGGTGTGCATTGGTGGATGGCTTTGCTTACAGTATGCAGGGTCTCAGGGTTAAGGTGGAAGTAGGGGCAGTTCCCTACATAGCCTCTCAAGGTGGTTTACCTAAAAACCAGGCGGCAGCTATGTATAGTTGCAAGCGTAGTTGTAGCATTTCGAGCCGCTTATGGATCAATGAACCCCAAGACAACAACGCTCCCTGGCTTGTATAGTGTTTGTACAGTAGCAAGTCATGGAAACACCTAACGCCCAGCTCCGAAAAATCAAGACAATACTACAACTTTCCTGGATCTCCCAAACCCTAAACCCTAAACCCTAAACCTCCCAAACCTTAGCATGTGTTGCAGGGTGCCAACAAATTCTACATTAGGGTTTATCATAAAAACCTACGAAGACCGAAGAAACAGGCTATACCCTAAACCCTAAACCCTAAACCCTATATACCTTTCCACGGAGTCGAAGATATACTCCCTCTGCCCGGCTGCCTCTGGCCTGAAAGACCCAGGAAGAATGCTGCGTAGGGTTTAGGGTTTAGGGTTTGGGGTTTAGGGTTGAGGGTTGAAGCTTTAGGGTTATATAAGGGTTTAGGGCTCGGGGTTTGGGGTTCCCCAGCAGCATCTCCGGAATAAAAAGGGTACCTCTTAGTAGTCTGAGGAAACCGCAAGATAAAGAATGGGACAATGAGGCTACTGGGGGACCTAGAACACTTGGAGCCGTTTCGCTTGCAACAGAGACCGCATGCGTCCATCATTTGTTGTCGATGTTGGCTGCCGCGACGGTTTCCCAGCAACCTTTCTGTTGTTGTCGAAAAGGGTGTCGAAAGGCCTCCTAAACCTTAAACCCTAAACCCTAAACCCTAAACCCTAAACCCTAAACCCTGTAAACCCTAAAACCTGAAACCCTGAATACCTTAACCCTAAACCCTAAACCTTGTAAACCCTAAAACCTGAAACCCTAAATACCTTAACCCTAAACCCTAAACCTTGTAAACCCTAAAACCTGAAACCCTAAACACCTAAACCCTAAACTGGAGCCATGTCCGATCGAAGACGCCTCAGGGCACCTCGAAGGTGCGGTGCCAGGCTTGCCTTCGCCGTTTAATGTCGCCCTGATGCCACGTCTGCAACAGGTTTAGGGTTTAGGGGTTAGGGTTTAAGGGTTAAGGGTTAATGGTTAAGGATTTAGGGTTTAGGATTTGGGTTTAGGGTTTAGGGATTTCGGGTTTAGGGATTTAGGGTTTAGGGGTTAGGGTTTAAGGGTTAAGGGTTAATGGTTAAGGATTTAGGGTTTAGGATTGGGGTTTAGGGTTTAGGGGTTTGCAAGGCCAACCCTTCGCGCAAAAGGAGCTCTTCAAGCTCTTTTCAAAACGGAAGGTGAAACGGCTTGGGCAGCCTGTTGGAGAGTTTTCCCAAGAGAACCCAATACCCCTTGATTAAGGAATATACCTTAAATTATAATATTAAGGCCCCTATAATTTAAGGTATATTCCTTATTCCTTAAATAAGGGGTATTGGGTTCTCTGGGCTTTTCGGGCAGAAGAAATGTGCACTGGCGGAGATTTTCAGCTTCAACCACAGCACTCTGGTCCTTCACCGCCCTGCACTTGTCGACATCGGAGCTTTGCTGACTTCTGAGCCCCTCCTAAAAGTTAAACTCTTAGCATCCTTATTGTAGCTCATATAGAAACACCAAAAGTTAAAGTCCTAAGAGCCAACCAGAAGAACACCCTACTTGGCTGACTTCTGAGCCCCTCCTAAAAGTTAAACTCTTAGCACCCTTGTTGTAGCTCATATGGGAGTTTCAAAAATTAGGGTACCTTATTTTGGGGTCCTTATAATAGGGGTCCTACTATTTAGGGTACTATATTAGGGTCCCCTATTTTCGGAAACTCCCATATAGAAACACCAAAAGTGAAAGTCCTAAGAGCCAACCAGAAGAATGCCAAGGGAGTTCGAGAGGAGTTTGGCAACCTTCTCTTGGGACTTTGGGGAGCTGAACTGGACAAGAAGCCTAAAGAGTCCTAGGTACTGTTATTGGGGAGGCCTTCCCAAACCATAAACCTAACTCCTACTATAGAACCCGACAGTCTACTATACCTAAACCCTAAACCCTAAACCCTAAAATAGATACTTAGGACCCTGTGTGAAGGCAACCTGAAGGCCTGGCAGTCTGCGGCGAGTCCACGAGGCTGACGTTTTTCCGTACTTAGCGACTCAAGGTAGGAGTTTGTAGATGATATAAATCGTGCATTACCTTCAGGACCTTAAACCATCGGAATTATGGTATATTCCTTATTATGGGTAATGCAGGATTTATATCATCAGCCGTAGTAAGACCTGAAACTCGCACTTACCAGTGTTCCGAAATGGCCTATGAACAATCTACAAAAGCCCCAAGGGAAGCATACTGTAGAAGCCTGAACAATCAGTACTACCCGAAAGCATGTCCTATTTAGTAATACCCCTTTCATGAAACCCAAACCCTAAATCCCTTAGTTATAGAAACCTTAAAGGAACCCTTTAACAAGTACTCATTCAAGCTTCCACTTTATGCTACTACTGTGGGCTTAGGCTTCAGCTGAGACGGCTGAGCCTCTTTGACGCGGCGCTCCGCGTCGTTGCGCTGCGACAGCGCCTAAGGCCAGAAAACATTTGAACCTTCCTTCTGTTTATACATGTTGTGCACATAAACTTAACACAGAGAGAGGGCGAGAGAGAGAGAGAGAGCTATATACACATATAAATATATAAATACACACACACACACACATATACGGTTGATGATATAAGCCCTGCAGTACCCATAATAAGGAATATACCATAATTCCCACAGTGCAGGGTCCTGAAGGTAATGCAGGATTTATATCATCAACAGTATGTAGACAGATAGAAACATGCACATAGCTGTGTGAGCTTTTATCGAATTCGGAGTCTCCGGCCTGGGCCTGCGGTGCCCGTTGTGTGGCTTCGCTTTCCCAGAGGATGTCTCGAGGTTGAGGGTTTGGGGTTTAAGGGTTTAGGGTTTAGGGTTTAGGGTTTAGGGTTTAACGGTTTAGGGTTTAAGGTTGAGGCAACAAGACAATCGAATACAAAGGCATTAGTGGTCTGAACAGGGTTTGGGAGATACCATACTATCATCATACTAAGGAGCCCTCGGCGTACTAGTTGTTTGAGGCCTCTTTATTCTGCTTAAACCGACCCATCCTTAATTTAGTAAAGGTTTGAAGAGATCCTGAAGCGATTGTATTTGATATTGCTGGAGTTGGAGTTTCTGGGTTGCAAACCCTAAAAGCCCCATCAATGGCTGCAATCGATCCGTCCATCGTTGGTTTGCTGATTCCTGAGACGTCCGTAATCCTTCAGTCGCACACATGCTTGACACTACCGCTAACTTGCGCATGAATATGAGTCCCATCGTGATTTCTCCAAGAAGCAATGCACTTTCACAAGGACTGCAACGCCGGATGACTGCAAGCAGCAGGGCAATTCAAATGTGATTACAAAAACTCGCCCAATGACCCTGAAGGAGACCTATGCTTCGAATCAAGAGATTTCAGGTTTCGACAACGCCCCTCTGCCATTCCGTCCAGACGGCCTCGATACGCCGTAGCCAACAACGACCAAAGGCCTCACGGCGCTAGATGGTGTAGGGCTTAGGGCTTACGGATTACAAAGCCGAGTTTCCGTGTAAGGCATTGCTGCTACGGTTTGAGCAAGCACTTTTCGTATTTAAGTGCTAGGATTTTGGGTGGTCACAAGCCTTCTAAACCCTTAAATTCTACACTCTGAAACTTAAACCCTCCAAACCTTCCGAAACCTTAGATTCTACACTCTGAAACTTAAACCCTCTAAACCTTCTGGAACCTTTACATTCTACACTCTGAAACTTAAACCCCCCAAACCTTCTGGAACCTTTTATTCTACACTCTGAAACTTAAACCCTCTAAACCCTAAACCCTAAACCCTAGCTTAAACCCTCTAAACCCTAAACCCTAACTTAAACCCGCTAAACCCTGAGTTTCAACCTCCAGACCGAGCCAGACCTGACCGGACGCAGGGACGCCCCTCGACGATGCCCGGATGGTGCGAGTTTGGGATTTGGGTAGTTCTCTGAATTAGGGTCCCTCTTTAGGTCCCCATTATATTGAGGGTTCAGGGTTTAGGGTTCAGGGTTTAGGGTTTAGGGTTTAGGGTTTATAATACGGCACCTATTATTTAGGGTACCCCAAAAGGGACCATAATTGTGACAACTGCCCATCTAGTCTGTATGGGTCCTTCGGACCTTTGCGGTTTGTCCCTGAAACGTCTCCAGGCCCTAAACTCTACAGCGGAGATGTAATCGGAACCCTTGAATATGTACACGTACCCGTATCATACGCAAAAACAAGCTCAGGATAGGAAATCCCAGATAAGCAGCCAATGAGGTAGGTTTATCCACGTAACATGTTTCTGCTTTGTCGATTTTGCTTCGCTAGCCGTAGATAGGTAGTTCTCTAAACTAGGGTCCCTTGTAGGTCCCCAACATTAAAATACTACGGCGCCCTTATAAAAAAGGACCCCAAAAGGGAACCTGATTAGAGAACTACCCATTTCGGGAACCCTAAACCCCAAACCCCTAAACCCTAAACCCCTATTTTGATTATTGCGGCCCCTACATTATATAGAGCACAGGCCCCTTCTTGAGCCACCGAGGGGCACAAGGTCGCGGTTGGAACGGAGCGACTCGGCCGCATGGGCGAAAGCTCTTGGATTCTTCGCCTGGGATTAGGGTACGGTTTAGGGATTAGGGTTTAGGGTTTAGGGTTTAGGGTTACGGGTTTAGGCTAAACCCCTAAACCCTAAACCCTAAACCCCTAAACCCTAAACCCTAAACCATAAACCCCTAAACCGCCTAATCCCTAAACCCCTAAACAGTTTTGGCTTGAGGTGAACTGGCCCTCAAGGCGTAGAGCGTTGAGGGTAGGCCTCTTACATGCTATGAAAACCTTCGTAGGAGCTCCTAACCCAGGGTTTAGGGTTTAGGGCTTAAGGTTTAGGGATCATCCAGGGTCCAAGGACCAAATTCCATACTCTGAATTGCTTTTGGTCCCTAAAACCCTACTACTTGGGTGATGTAGGACTTAATAATTAGAACAGGGTTTGGGGCTCCTTATACTAGAAATATAATAAGGGAGCGGAGAGAATATTACTACGGTTGATGGACAAAATCCTGCATGAACATGTATACCTAAACTATGGGTTGAATGGTACTATACTATATTTGGGGCATGCAGGATTTTGTCCATCAACAGTATTAGCAATTATGGAGGCTCCTATGTTACTTGGACCCTCTGGGTACGGGCTTTACCAGGTCGGGAAGTGTTTGTGGGGTTTAGGGTTTAGAGTTTAGGGTTTAGGGACGGCCGGCTCTTAGGGTTTAGGGGTCTAGGGGTTTGGGGTTTAGGCCCTAACCTTACATATCAGTTGAAGGTATCCCGCAAACACTCGAAGCTCGTTTTGACGACTTGAGCACATTGATGTATTCAATGGTTCTGTGCTCTCTTTCTCTCTCACCGCTCTCTCTCCTTCCTCTCTCCCTCTCCCTCTCCTTCTCCCTCTTTGTCTCTTTGTCTCTTTCTCTCTCTCTCTCTCTCTCTTTCTCTCTCTCTCTCTCTCTTTAAAACCGCTTAAGCCCCTTAAACCCTATGACGCCATGGCAATGCCTTGATTAGGCCGATCCAAACATCTAGTCAAGATTGTCGACATCGATTTTCTTCACAGTGGCCATGAGCGACTCCACAAAGGCACGATCGGCGCGCAGGTTGTCCTCGAAAGGGCAGAGAGAGAGCGAGAGAGAGAGAGAGAGAGAGAACTCTCGGAGGATAAGGTTGGGCCTGTGGGGTTAGAGGTCGTTTGATCCAAAACCCTAAACCCCAAACCCTAAACCCTAGAGGCAAAACCCAGAATCTAGAACGTAGAACTCTTAACTGGGTCTAGGACATGTTCATGTAGATAGTTCCCGTTATGGGAGCCTCATAGAAGGTCTATAGACCTTATAGAAGCCTTATAGAAGCCCTATGTACCCTAAACTCCCCACCTGTAGTCCCTTCAACTGGGGACCCTCCACTACCAAAGGTCACCTTTTTTGGGGGGGATCCTGCCAAGAAAAACAGGAAGAGTGAAGGGAAGCCTCCCGTTGCTTCATCTGACTTTATTAGGGTTTAGGGTTTAGGGTTTAGCGTTTAGGTCGACGCAAGATCCCAAACTCCTGCAAAGAACCACAAAACACCACATAGAACCCTTCAAGGAGCCCTTTAAACCCCAAGCCCTAGCTTTTGTTTAAAGGAAACTACAGATGGGGAGTTCAGGGTATATAGGGCTTCCATAAGGCTTCTATAAGGTATAAAGAGCTTCTATAAGGCTCCTATAACGGTAACTACTCACCTGAAAATGTCCTAGATTTGTTGAGTTGCAAAGTCGACCCAGGCCCGATAAACCTTGATCTTTTAGGGTTTAGGGTTTAGGGTTTAGGCAATGGGCTGTAGTACCAGTCACTGAAGAGCAAGGCACCGCAAAAGAAGTAACCGGAGAGGGTGAAGACTGGTGCACCCTAAACCCTGAACCCTAAACCCTTAACCCTAAACCCTAAACCCTTAACCCTAAACCCTAAACCCTAAACCCTAAACCCTAAACCCTAAACCCCCAAAATACCAGGGCAAACCTTTTAGCAGCTCCGGGGCATGACGGCTGCTCCATAGACCCGTGTAGGGTCGAGGGTTTGGGGTTTGGGGTTCAGGGCTTAAATGGTTTTATATAGGGTTTTTATAAGTTGTATATAGGGTTAATATGGAGTTTAGGAGTGTTTAGGGTTCAGGGCTTCGGGTTTTGGGGGGTTTGGGGTTTAGGGTTCAGGAGGGTTTAGTGTTCAGGGCTTAAGGTTTAGGAGGGTTTAGGGTTTAGGGCTTAGGGTTGAGGGGATTTACGGGGTTAGGGTTTTAGGGTTTAGGGGCCTAGGGTTTGTCTTAGGGTTTAGGGTTCAAGGCTTGAGGGTGTAGGGTAGCGGGGCTTTAAGGCTTGAAGTTTGGGGTTTAGAGATTGAAGGCTTCAAGTTTGAGATCTTAGAAGTATCGTCCCAAGAACCCAACATTCAGCATAAGCAGCTACGTGGCAGTAGAGTGCTCATGATGCAATACTTTGGGTAGTACATGGGTGGCTCCCTAGGTTAGGGTCCATTTTGTGATCCTTGCTACTGTACAAGAGTGACGCCTTCCTTTGGTAGAATTTCCAGAAAATCTCGATGGGAAACCTGGTTTAGAGAATCTCCCCCTACGAGTACTAGTACAGAACCACTATGGCTCGCGGAGCTTAGGGATTGAAGACCCTAAACCCTAAACCCCAAACCCTACACCCCTAAACCCGCAACCCCAAACCCCAAACCCCTAAACCCTAAACCCGAAACGCAAAACCCTAAACCCGAAACCCGAAACCCAAAACCCCTCAACCCTAAACCCCTAAACCCGAAACCCAAAACCCCTAAACCCTAAACCGAAAGCCCAAAACCCCTGAAGCCTAAACCCTAAACCGAAATCCCAAAACCCCCAAACCCTAAACCCTAAACCGAAATCCCAAAAACCCTGAACCCTAAACCCAAATGGAAGATTTGTTAAAGAGGGGAGTCTCTCTGGGTTCGAGCAGCTCAGCATGCCAAGGCTGACCGTTAGAAGATGTTAGAACCCAGAGACTCCAATATCCCCTTAGTTAAGGGTTTAGGGTCCCAGAGACTCAAATATCCCTTAATTAAGGAATACACCTTAAATCATATTAGGCATCCTACTATAATATAAGGTATATTCCTGAAATAAGGGTTATTGGAGTCTCTGGGAAGCCTTCTGAATCAACTGGTTTTGGGAGTCTCTGTGCAACCCAAATCCTACCTCCTACACTGAAACATCAAGGTTTAGGGTTTAGGGTTTAGGGTTCCGGGTTTCGGGTTTAGGGTTCGCGCCCTTGAAGCTGAACCCGCCCATATCCTCCAAAACAAGATCTTGCCAAACACAGCTTTGTCCTTGCAAAACACGGAACACATGCTATCAAGCCTCAAATGTAAGTTGATTCCAGGAGGTGGCTCCAACTAGTCATGATTTTGAGGGTTGCAATTTGTTGGGCTTGGAGCTACAAGTAAATAAGCAAATCCTGAATTCCCCCCTTCGGGGAATAGGTTCAGGTTTGCCCAGAGAGCCCAAATGTACCCTTTGATTGGGCAGTTTGCCTTAATCTACAAACCACCATAAGCCGGTGTGTAGTCCTTCATTAGCGGGAGGGCCCCGTAACAACAACATGATTCACGAAATGACGAGGTACATTGGGCTTAAACCCTAAACCCTAAACCCTACATCCCACGTCTGAGCATGCTTTTGAGTCCCCTGCGGCGGCAAACTGCAGGGCAGTGACCTTGAAGGTGCAAGAACTACAGTCGGGTATAGTTGGAGCGATACTTGGAGGGTTGGAGGACTTGGTAAGTAGGTAATAAGTAGAGCTATAAGTGCCCCAAATGGGATCCTATTTGGGGTTATGGTACTTATACCTCTGTAAAAGTAACTACTAACTAAGTCCCCCGACCCTCCAAGTAGGGTTCGATAGGGTTTGGGTTTCAGGGTTCTAAGTTTAAGGTTTGGGGCTTTAGAGGTTTAGGGTTTGAGGTTTGGGGTTTAGGGCTTTGAAGGTCTACTGAGGGTTTAGGGTAGAATTGGAGCAATATGATGTGCGGCTTTAGGGCCCTAGGGTTCAGCGTCTCATTCGAAATAGCTCAGATGCTACGGTGTGAAGCCGAACCGCAGGAAGCTCGGAGGTGAAAAGAACCCGCAGCCACCCTGTTGGGGTCCGTGATTGCATACTTATTTCGGGACTTTCAGGGGATACCACCACTATGTACTTCTCACAATAATGATAACACTTACGATTACCCTAAACCCTAAACCCTAAACCCTAAACCCTAAACCCTAAACCCTAAACCCTAAACCCTAAACCCTAAACCCTAAACCCTAAACCCTAAACCCTAAACCTTAAACCGCGTATTATCTCCATTATCACCTTTCGTCCCTTAGATTTTAGGCAGCTAGGAGCCCAACTAGTTCTTTACTCGCAGGACGAGGGCATGGCAATCAGAAGGCCGTAGTGTTTACGGCTTAGGGTTTCAGGGTTTAGGGTTTAGTGTTTAGGGTTTAGGGTTTAGGGTTTAGGGTTTAGGGTTTCAGGGTTTAGGGGTTTAGGGTTCAGGGTTTCAGGGTTTCAGGGTTTAGTGTTTGGGGGTTTGGGGGTTTAGGGTTCAGGGTTTATAGGGTTTAGGGCTTAGGGTTTCAGGGTTTAGGGTTTAGTGTTTGGGGGTTTAGGGGCTTAGGGTTCAGGGTTTAGGGTTTCAGGGTTTCAGGGTTAGTGTTTGGGGGTTTAGGGGTTTAGGGTTCAGGGTTTATAGGGTTTAGGGGTTTAGGGTTTAGGGTTTAGGGGTTTAGGGGTTTAGGGTTGAGGGTTGAGGGTTTAGGGTTGACGGTTTAGGGCTTAGTTTAGCATGGGTTCCTTCAGGCGTTCTGTACAAACTTTCTCAAGGCTTTATGGGGTTTACTGGTGGGTTCTAAAGGGTCCATGTACATATGTTTTACACGTGGGCCTTACAGGCCTTTGTATACAGGTAATGTAGAGACCGAATCCCCGGAATAGTCCCCTACATAAGTATAAACCCTCGAAGGCCGCCATTTTGACTCCTGAGTAACCAACAACCCTAAACCCTAAACCCTAAACCCCTAAACCCTAAACCCTAAGACTCACGCTGCAAACCACCCAGAAATGGATCTTCAAACCACAACCCATGTGAAACCAAAACGACAAACCAACATCCGACTACAAGACAGCAAAACTTTAAACCAGGGTTTAGGGTTTAGGGATTAGGGTTTAAGCCCTGAACAAGGTAAATCCTAAGCCCAAGCCCTACACCCTGAGCTTCTAAACCCGCCTTTAAACCCTAAACCCCTAAACTCCTAAACCTGACCTCTTAACTAGCAACCCTAAACCCTAAACCCTCATAGCTCCCTTAAAGGGACCCTAAAGGACCCTGATTCCCTAAACCCTAGAGAACCCCAAACATTAAAGAACCCTAAACCCCTAAACCTCTAAACCCTAAAGAACCCTAAACCCTCAAACCTCGAAACCCTAAAGAACCCTAAACCGCCAGAGCTCCAAACCCTTAAAAACCCTCAAAGCTCTAAACCCCAAAGAACCCTAACACCTAAACCTCTAAACCCTAAAGAACCCTAAACCCCTAAACCGCTAAACCCTCAACAAACCTAAACCCCTAAACCTCTAACCCCTGAAGAACCCTAAACCCCTAAACCTTTAAACCTTCAAGAACCCTAAACCCCCAAAGCTCTCAAGAACCCTAAACCCTCAACCCTCTAAACCCTAAAGAACCCTAAACCCCTAAACCTCTAAACCCTAAAGAACCCTAAACCCCTAAACTCTAAAGAACCCTAAACCCCTAAACCCCTAAGTCTCTAAAAACCCTAAAGAACCCTGAACATCTAAACCCCCAAACCTCTAAACCCTAGAGAACCCTAAACCCCAATGCCTCTCACTTCTAAAGAACCGTAAACCCTAAACCCTAAACCCCTATTCCACCAGGGCAAAGGCGTGGCGCTCCACGGCGAATGTGACGAGGGAACGGTCGGCCTTCCTTGTCGAGTTAGGACTTAGGGTTTAGGGTTTAGGGTTTGTTTTTGTGTTTTTTGGGGTTTAGGGTTTAGGGGTTTAGGGTTTGTAGGGTTTAGGGTTAAAGGGTTTAGGGGTTGAGGGGTCTGGAATTTAGGGCTTTCGATTTTTTAGGGGTTTCCTGTGAGGAATTTCAGGCTTTCGGTTTGAAGGTTTTGGGTTTAGCGTTTTCCTTCGGGCTTCGTAAGCGTACAATGGCAACCATACCAAGACTGGGTGTATGCACACTTACCCTAGGGCTCCAGATACCGAAATAATGGATGAAATAATGGATTACTGGGGTATATAATATGTAGTTAGTAAGCTACTATTTAAGTAACTGGAGTTTAGGGTTAGACTTATACTAACGGTAGGAAGTGTCGCAGCATAACAGCCATGATTCAAACACGAAATCGGGGTATCCCGATCTGCGTCAACTTCGGCATCATAATCATCATCATCATCATCATCATCATCAGCAGCATTGTCATCATCATCATCGTCATCATCATCATCATCATCATCACCTCAATCATTGCCGGCATCATCACCAACATCACCTGCTTCTTCCTGCGAATTAAAGACATTGCGGGGCAAACAAGGTTAACCGTTAACCAAAGCTCCAACATAGCACCATGAAGCGGAACACCCTAAAGCCCCACCTCCATCTAGCGAAGCCCCTATAAGGCCCATGCACGGCGCTCACAACTTAATGGCTGAGTTCCCTGGGCCAGGGGCCAGGGCCTTTAAAGTATGCGTGGTTACATAACATAAGTAGTTACATACCCTACACCCTAAGATTATCAACCCTAAACCCTATAAACCCTGATCCTGAACCACTACTACGACAAACCCTGTGTGCCGAAGGCTTCTGCAGCCGAGCAGCAGCTCCTCAGAAGCGTATCGCAAAGCCTGTCAAGATGTGCCACCATGTAGATATGACCATACTGACTACTTAAAGGATCATGGGACTTAGTAAGTAGGGTTATAATTAAGGTAACTATACTTATAATGACTGATAACCCCAAGTAAGGTACTTATAACCCTACTTGCTAAGTCCCATGACCCTCCAAGTACCGGGGGTTCTACGAAGGCTTGCTACAACAGAGAGTTTTGGTGGGTTTTACATGGGCTTGTTCAGGGGTGGCGGGTTTGAAATCATGCCACAAAAACGGTATATTCCGGTTCTACAAGAGACCTTAAACTTTGAAACCCAAACCTTGCACGCTGAAAAGCATCAAGTGTGCTTGGCCCTAAGGCCAACCCCTCAAAGGCACCTCTCCATGGTGTGTCGCCGCTGCTTTCACGATGTCTCCTGGGAAAGCAAACATGTCTGAATCACAAACCCTAGAAAATCCAACACCGTGATTTCCTAGAGTTAGAGGTTAGGGTTTAGGGTTTAGGGCTATGTGGTGGTCCCTTGAAGAAAAGCCTAGGGCTTAGGGCTTAGGGTTTAGGGTTATAAGGCTGCAGGGTTTAGGGGTTACATAAAGAGGCCCAGTTTAGTTGAGGCCTCAGATTCTGAATAAGGCGGCGTCGGACTTTCTTCAGCTCAGGTCACCATCATCTAACCCGAAAGACCCCGACACCCAAGGACCTGAATACTAGCATCCTAATGTAGGGGACGTTAATATTTAGAATACGGTTTTGGGTTCCTTTACGATTCTAACTATAACAATGAAGCCCCCAAAATAAGAAATATGGGTATTTATTTCGGCCTCTATTTTACACCCCAGACCTAAAACCTAAGACACCATAAAGCCGGAAGCAAGCTGTCATGGTTTAGGGTTTAGGGTTTAGGGTTTAGGGTTTAGGGTTTAGGAACAGACCACTCAAACCCTTTACTCCCTAAACCCTAAACCCTGACCGAATCATGATGGCCCCTGTATTCAGCTCACCGGAATCTAAAGAACCCTGAAAAAAAAGCCTAAAAATGCCTTGCGAAATTCAACCCGAAGATTGCATTTTCAGAACTCCAGAAAACCATGGACCTCCAGACAAAACGCCAAGCCCATCAATCCTTAACCGTAAACCCTGAACCCTAAACCCTGAACCCCAAACTCTGAAGCCTGAGGCCTGAACCCTGAACCCTAAACCCTGAACCCTAAACCCTAAACCCTAAACCCTAAACCCTAAACCCTAAACCCTAAACCCTAAACCCTAAACCCTGAACCCCAAACCCTAAACCCTAAAGGGAGCTCTAAGGGGTATGGAAGCCCTGGTGACGAGCTGCTGGAGCTCCGCACGCTCTCCGGGGCGTAGTGCAGGAGGAGGCCTCTGGGTTCAGGGTTTACGGATCTGGGTC
>CAJNDV010018136.1:40953-54297 GCA_905221635.1 Symbiodinium sp. CCMP2456 | reverse complement strand
TGTATGTAAGTATGTAGTTGTATATGTATGTATGGATGTATGTTTGGATGTATGTATGTATGCCTGTATGTCATGTATGTATGTATGTATGTATGTATGTATGTATGTATGTATGTATGTTTGCATGTATGCATGTATGCATGTATGCATGTATGCATGTATGCATGTATGCATGTATGCATGTATGCATGTATGCATGTATGCATGTATGCATGTATGCATGTATGTGTGTGTGTGGCCGTGTGTGTGTGCATATACATGTATGTGTATAGTCAGACACATTTACATGTTTATGTGTGTATGTATAGACACAGAGCAACACACACACACACAGACAAACACACGCACACACACACACACACACACCCACACACACACACACACGTGTGCTTGTGCTCGTATGGTTCTATGATCTTCCTGGTGGGCTGTGCTTACTTGTAGATTCTATTTGAGAGAACAAATTAGAGACTTTGGGAGCATCCTCAAGTCTGTTAAGCGTAATTGGGTCCTTCTACTATACTCAAACCCATCAAGTAACCCTTATAAATCCGTCAAGGAGCCCTCACAGAAATCCTTCATGGAACCCTATGTGGAGGGTCAGGGGACATAGTAAGACCTTCTGTTTCAAACCAGTAAAGCCATATAGTGCAATATGTACATATATATATATATATGTACACACACACATAGATACATACACACATACATGCGTACATGCACACATGCGCATGGTTTTATATATTACACCGCAAAACCCTGTCCAATAGTTCAGGACTCCAAGTTCGGGTCTCAGCGTCTAAGGTGTGCAGTCCTATGTTGGGTTTGAGGTTTAGGGTTTCAGGAGTCGTGCCAGAGTAGGGGTTAATATATATATATATATATATACATATGCATGTATGTGTGTCTGTGTATATATATATATATATGTATGTGTATATATGTATACTTAGTTAGATGTATACAGACAATGACGTATTTGCTTATTCGTTTGTGTTTTGCTTGAATGTGTTTGGTTGTTCATGTGTTTAGATTTGTGTTTATTTGTTGATTTATGTAGCATATAAGTAAAGTTTGCCTGCTTTCCCATCTCGAGCATAAGGAATAGTGTCGTGCCGAAGACTCCTTCATTTAGTTGGCGATCGGGATTCGGGCTTGAGGAAGGGTGTAGGGTTTAGGGGCGTTAGGGTTGAATAGTTTCAGAAGGTTAGCTGCGATCCTCATCCCTTAGCATGTAGTTACTGGGTCCTTTGGACCCTTAAGGTTTAGGGCTTCGAAGTTCAAAGGCTTGCAGCTGTTGGGTTTTGGGTTTGGCGTGCTTGTGGTTGTGGAGTTCCCTGACAATTACGGGTTGAAGATTGTTGCAGCATTAAGCTCTGCTTCTCCAAGCTTCTAGGCCCTAAAAGGTTTAGGGTTTAGGCCTATCAAACCCTAAACCCTACCTTAACCTCAAATATCCTACCTTTTCACGGACTTATGTAAAGAGTTCATAACAAGGTACCCTAAAAAGGTAGGCTTTTTAGGGTCCAGGTTAACCCTAGACCTAAAGATGCGACCCTGCCCTGTATCTGCACGGTCCCTATGGCAGACATCATAGATAATACTGCTGCCATGTGGCTGGCAAGAGCTGTTGCTCAGTCTGAAAGCGATCCCAGAGACGACCGCAATCCCAAGTCCCAAGCCTCAGCCAAGCCCCAGCTCTCCCACCCTTCAAAAAAAGGAAAACTGCTGGAATTCTAACAGTAAGGTCTTGAATATGAAGATTCTTATACGCATTCGAATTTTCGGGCCTTTGTTAGAATAGGGTTTGGGGGGTTCCTGATTATACGTATAGCAGAATATACCCTCCAAACCCTATGCCAACTGTTAAGGCCCCTATATTGAAGTCCGCAGAGAACCCAATACCCCTTTGTTAAGGAGTATACCTTTAACTATAGGGGCCTTAATCTTCTGATTTAAGGTATATTCCTTAACAAAGGGGTATTGGGTTCTCTGGGTCTCACCAAGCCCGCCCTAAACCCTAAACCCTAAACCCTAAACCCTAAACCGCATATCTTTTGCAAGCCGCCACCATCCAAACCCCGAAGCTCCAAGGCCCTGAAGCCTTAAGGGTGTAGGGTTTAGGCTTTGGGGTTTAGGGTTTAGGCTTTGGGGTTTAGGGTTAGGGTTTTGGGGCTTAGGGTTTAGGGCTTTAGGGTTTAGCGTTTGGGGTTTAGGGCTTTAGGGTTTGGGGTTTAGGGTTTAGGGTTTGGGGTTTAGGGTTTGGGGTTTAGGGGACTCTTGGTTCTCCGACACCCGCCCTGAATAAACTCTTTGGACTCTCAGTGCGTAGTAGTAACCTGAAAGTCCCCAGAGAACCCAATACCTCTTAATTAAGGAATATTCCTTAAATTATAGGGGCCTTAATATTATGATTTAAGGTATATTCCTTAATTAAGGGGTATTGGGTTCTCTGGGTCTAGGCATGTATTTCAGTGGCCTATTGGGGAAGTAGGAACAAGCCCAATTAGAAGCTCCAAACTCGTAAGTTCTGGGCCCGAAACCCCGAACAAAACACCGCAGTGTTAACATGCTACTGTGAAGGACATCCTAAACCTAGCCATAGTAACACCCTAAACCCCAAACCCTGAACTCAAAACCCAAAACCCAACAATTGTAATTATTAAGACCACTACTATCTACTACTAGTATGGTATGCCATGCCCGCTCTTGAACCCCCCTCCCCCATCATCCCCCCAACCCAAACACCCTGTACCCTACCAAACTCTCATACAATTTGTGTACTATGAAAGCCCAAATAATTACCAATATTAGTCTTTGATCTCGTCAGTAGAATTATACTATAAAGGAGCCCGAAACCTTGTTCTAATTATTAAGGCCCCTACATGATGAGGTCGAGAGACCCTCGGAAGCAACCCACCAATAGAAGGCGCTACAGTTTTTACATAAAAGACCACCGAAAACCCATCGGAACCATTGAGGCCCCAATGCCGAACCCGTAACACTACAGAGCCCCCTTCTTATTCAAGTTTAGGGTTTAGGGTTTAGGGTTTAGGGTTTAGGGTTTAGGAAGCCTGCATGCATCCAGTCGGGAACGCTTTTGGGATCCTCGAAGCGGGATGTTTCAGTGTAGGAGTGGCTACACAGCCGGAAAAAGAGATTTACCAGGGTTTACCCTAACCCTCCAAGTACCTACTATGTTGGGTAGGGGTCTAGGGTTTAGGGCCCTAAACCCTAAACCCTAAACCGTGGGGCTCTAGTACCCTCTATAGTAGGTACCTGGGGGTTTAGGGTTTAGGGCTTGTGGGAGAGAGAGGGCTTAGAAGACAGGTTAGAGGTTTTTGAGAGGGCCAATATGGGAGCTGTACATATGTACGTGTATATATATATATATATATGTATACACACTTAAATACACAGAAGGCTCTGGTCAGGATTCAGTAGGTTTCCTGCAAGGGCCCGAATTACCTAATACAGTATTTTGTTTTAACAACACATCGTAACTAGTCATAGCTTGGCATCGCGGGGAAGGGGGGGTGTTTGACTCCTGGGTGCTCCTTAGCACTTAAACCCTAAATAAACCTTGGGTTCTGGTAGCCCTGGTATTGCCCATTATACAGTCTCATTACATACACTTTAAACCACCTAGACCATGTTTACCCCCTAGTCCCTCGTCCCGAAACCTGAAACCACCCAAGGCCTTGTACGATCTAGCCACATCTAGCCGTTAATCTCTACCCAAATCCCTTCGCATTCCCTAAGTCCCATAACCCCAAAACTCCAAACCCTGATAGATCTCTTGAAGAACCCTTGCAAGGTACTCTTTAAGGAACCCTAGTTACTAAGTTTTATGATCCCTAATCCCAGCCCTAAACCTTTGTAAATCCCTTGAAGAGCCTTTTATGGATACCTTTAAGGGCATCCGTTAAGGAACCCGTAAAGGATCCCTTAGTGGATACGTTAAAGGTACCCTTTAAGGAACCTATAGTTCCTGCGTCTCATGACCCCTAGCCCGTCATGGATACCTTTAAGGGTACCCTTTAAACCCTAAGCCCGAAACCCTGGTAACCCTAAACCCTAAACCAATAACCAAATAAACCCTCAACCCCAAGCCAAACAAACCCTAAACGCTAAACCAAATAAACCCTAAACCAACTAAACTCTAAACCCTAAGCGAAACAAACCCTAAACCATATAAACCCTAAACCCTAAACCCAAATCTCACGATCCTGCCAGTGCCAGGCGCCTTGCAGGATTTGGTCACGACACGCGTGTGGTTCAGGCCACTGTTTAATAAAAGATTCGGGGGAAAGCCGAGGCGACAGCAACATCGGTAGACTAAATTCTAGGGTTTAGGGTTTGGGGTTTAGCTTTTAGGGTTTAGCTTTTGTGGCCCCCCATCAAGCGATACGGGTTTAGGGTTTCCGTTAAGGGTTATATTTGTAGTATACAAGGGTTATGCAAAATCGGCAGACTACCTTGAGCTCTGTAGGGCCCTTATAAATCGTGAATCAGGCTTTATAATAAAGGCCTACCTAAACCCTAAACACCGGTTACAGCAAGTTAAAGGTAATACTGTAACGTCTAGGGCCCTAGTCTAGAGATTGGATAAGGCCTCCTTGAAGGGAGGGTTTAGGGTCTAGGGTGTATTGTTGTAAGTAGGGGTTTCTGGTTTGCACAATCATCGTGGGAGCGAGCAGGCTCCGTGCTGTTGGGCTGAACGTTTCGAGGCTTCGGTTTTCGAGTTCGGTTTAGGGTCTAGGGTTTAGGGGTTGTTGGTGCTGAGAGGGGCTCGAATGTTTATGGGAACTTGTAAGTGCAGTTGTCGGTTTGCGAATTGGGGTCATAGCTCTCATTGTTTTAATAAGCCTTAGCAGAGTTGTCATTAGAATTGCCTACGAGTCTTCAAAGTAGCCCTACGGTTCAATATGCGCCAAAAGCTATATAGCATCGTCCTAAGGTCCTAAACCCCTGGACCACTATAAAACATAAACCCCTAAACACCAAACCCTAGACCCTAACCCTTGAGGGATCCTTCTTTGGCCCTAAACCTCTATGTTCCAAGATGACTTGACGGCTCAGGGTTTAGGGTTGAAACACTCAGATGTTCAGCCTCAAATCTGCATTGAGGCCCTACACATCTATAACTGTAACCCTATCGCAGCCTTGTAGAGTCCAACCTTCGTATAAGCCCCGATTATTACATGAACCCAGAGAACCCAATACCCCTTAATTAAGGAGTATACCTTCAATTATAATGTTAGGCCCCTGTAATTTAAGGTATATTCCTTAATTAAGGGGTATTGGGTTCTCTGGGAAAGCCCTTTGTAACCTTGCTGCTTTGCCGAGCCCGGACCTTCTTACACCCAAAGGTTTCTAGGCACTACCTCTATGGGGGAGCGTTTAGGGTTTAGGGTTGGGGGATACTTACGCAAATCGTAATGGTAGCTCCTAATACAGAAACTCTACAGTCTACCGTAGAGTAGGTGCTTAGGACCTTTTACGGAAGAGTGCAGGGTTTGGGGTTTAGAAGGTAGAGGTTCATCTGCATTTGAAGTCCCTAAACCCTAAACCCTAAACCCTAAACCCTAAACCCAGGATTACCTGCCTTAACCCACCGAAGCCTACTTTTTGTAGGGTCCCTATAAATTCCATATTAGGGTCTTGAATAAGAGCCTACAAAAGGTAGGTTTTGGTAGGTTAAGGTATGTTTAAGCTGTAGGATCAGGGGTCCGGTGGTTTGGAGTTTCGGCTCAGGGTAAGTTGCGGAACTTTGTCTTCAAGCTACCGAAATCGGGTTTAATATAGATAGGTTATAGTATGTCTGCATGTACTACGGAGACTTATATAAGTCGAACTCCTACGAAGCCTTATCTGAACGGGTACCGGAAGAAGGGTTATGCAGGACCTCAGATGTTTTCCTGAATTAGTCACAGAAACAGAAGTTAGGATATCTCAACGCCTATGGCTACATAGCCCTTGTAAAAGTCATCAAACCGCAGAACACCAGAGCAAATGCCCACTGCCGAGGTTCGCAAGAGCCCAACCTGAAGCAGGTGGCCACACAGTGGCAAGATTGAGGAAGAGTCACCTCAGGGTTTAGGGCCCTAAACCCTAAACCCTAAACCTCAACCCTAAACCCTAAACCCTACCTTCTCAGAGTCAGAAATGAGGAACGATAACTAGGCAGCGTAATTATGATGAGCTCTTGTGAGCTACAGGTGGCGGCTTCAGGGTTAGGGGAGGAAGACTGGGTACGTTTTGGGAACTCAAGTTCAAAGGGTGTTATAAGGACGACTCATAGTTAATAAAGACATATAAAGACTATACTACAGAAGGCTGTTGTGCTACGTTGAGCCACAGCGCCAAGGTTTCGCGTTCAGGCCCCGTCTGGGGGTGCCTTTCCAAGTTTTCGGCACCGGGCGTGCAGCCGTTCGTGGGAGTTACTCTTTAGACGCAAGGCTCCGCAAACGCACCGTGTTGCCTGCGCTGGAAAAGAAGAGTTATTGGGTCGAAACTTTGCTCGCAAAACCCTCAACCGGTAACTGATGGCTCCTGGAGCTCGCATTGACCCAACGGGAGTTTGTATTTGGGCTGGGTCCGCAGTCCGTAAATCTCTCAGCTCAGTTTTGTTTGTTCGTGTTCCTAAAACTAAGAATAGGCCTTACACCCCAAAGTCTAATTCCCTAAACCGCAAATCCTGGTTAGACTACAGGTTAGGTGCCCTGACACCACGAAGGTAGGATTCCCAAAAGTTGCGCTGCTTTGGCTTTGATCCTTGTGCTTTTTGGGGGAGTTAACAACTGGGACGGAAGTCGCCAAAAACGCCTATCTGGCTCTCCTTTACACATCACTTTCTGCAAGATTCTGCAAAGTTCAGAAACAGTCCTTTCAAAACCTAAACCTAAACCTGAAACTCTAACTCTCAAAACCTAAACCCTAAACCCTAAAGACTGACGTTTAGAAGTTATAACATCCCAAATGTTTGTTGACTCGAGGTCTGCTTGGAGTAACCAAGTTACCAACAAGACTATACATACTTTACCCTAAGGGTCCATGTGCCCAAACAAGATATACCTTGGCCCCAAAGTACCTATATAGGGACTACATTAAGGCCAAAGTATCTCTATTTGGGTACATGGACCCTTAGGCTTAGAGTCTTTTGTAAATGAAGTGCTTTGGTTGTTCCACCGGTATAGATGATTTAAGAGTTCGAACTTAAGTTCGTATCAGAAGTGTTCGTGAAGCTGGTTGCTTGATCGACTCTTCAGGCCATGGCCGTAGCGAACCTGTCCTGGATTTGTGTGGGTATAGGTGCGCAGCCCGAACCGTTTGGTCGTTTGATGTGGTGTCGTGAGGTTAGAGTTCTCCCGTCAAAGGTCTTGTGTAAACCAAGCTCTATGCTATTCCAACTGCGCCTTTAAGCCCCTAGTCGGGTGAAGCTCACTGCAAGCATTCTCCCCGCAACGTCCGTTCTCTCTTCCCTTTAGCCTTGGACCAACCCCCAAAAAAACCGTATAGTAATCCTTACACTGTTCCCCATGCTAACCCTTACACTATCCGTCATAGTAACCCTCACACTATCCGCTGGCGCCTTAATAATTAAAATAGGGTGTTGGGGTATACTGTACTATAACTATAATAAGGAACCCCAAAATAGTATAAGTGAAATAGGAAAGCCCTTACATTAGCCTTAATCCCTCGCATGATCTTTGGCTCGCAGCATAGAGGGGTCAGGCGCAGGGGGGCCGCGTACCGCCGAAGCCAGGCTCCAGCCCTTCCCCGACTGAGGGATTCCTGCAAAGGATCACCACGGTTCAGGGTTTAGGGTTTAGGGTTTAGGGTTAAAGATCCCTTCAATTCAAGAAAGCCTTAAAGGTAGGGGTTGCTTCAAAGGATCATTAGGGTTTAGGGTTTAGGGTTCAGGGTTAGGGTTTAGGGTTTGGGGTTTAGGGTGAGAGATTCCTTCAATTCAAGAAAGCCTTAAAGGTAGGGATTGCTTGAAAGGATCACCTATAGGTACTATACCCTAAACCCTAAACCCTAAACCCTAAACCCTAAACCCTATATAGATCCCTTCAAGGAGCCCTTAGGGGCACCCCTCTTGAACCCTTATTGAAGCCTCATAGCAACTTTTTAAGTTACCTTAAAGCTTGCTTTGAGGGTTCCGTTAACGGAACCTGTGGGGGGTTCCTTTTCAGAGCTCCTCAACCCTAAACCCTAAACCCTAAACCCTAAACTCTAGGGGTTCCTGAAACAGTGCCGCAAGCTCGAAGCGCTCCTTGAATGGATCCTTTAGGGGTTCTTCTAAGGTTTTACTCTCAGGGCGACGGTAAGAGTTCTGTGATTCTATAACCACCCCATCCTAAACCCTTAAGTGAACCCTTTAAGGTCTTATCACCGGACCTAAACCTACACCCCAACCACTACACCCTAAAGCACAAAATCCTACACCTTACGCTTTAGGGTTTAGGGTCGTTATGTACGTCTTTCTAAAGGTAGGTTATCACGATTTAGGATTGAGGGTTTACGGTTTAGGGTTTAGGTGCCTTTGGCCCTACACTTTGATGTACGTCTTTAAAGAGGCAGGGTACTTGAGGTTCGGAGAAGGCTTTAAGTTTGAGGGTCGAGGTTTGGTGTCTATTGGTTTAGGGCTTATAATCGGGTGTGGGGTTTAAGGGTTTGTGGACTGGAAAGGCTTAAGTTTAGGGTCTATAAGTCTATAAGCCCAGGTAAAGAGCAAAGCCAACCTAAGCCTTCAAAGTCGGAGTTTAATTGTATAACCTAACTACAGCACAAGCCATTATGAACAACCAGACTACACCTGAATAGGCGAGAATGTAGGTGTTGAACCCCAAGCCAGCCTCTGAACCCTGCGCCCGGAGCCACAGACCCCTGAAACCCTCCTAAACCTGAAAGCCGCAAACCGTAAAACCCCCAAAACCCTAAACCCAAAAAAACCCTAAACCCTAAACCGTAAAACCCCAAAAGCCCTAAACCCTAAACCCCAAAGCCCTAAACCCCAAACCCCCAACACATCACCTCTCCCTGACTTTGAGGCGCAGGGGGAGAGGTGCACTCTCCCACCATGTCGAGCAACCCGACGCCGTGCCCCGACCGGTGGAGAGACACTGTCCAACGTATTCTGGGTTTAGGGTTTACAGGTTTAGGGTGCTTAGGGTTTAGGGTTTAGGGCTTCGGGTTTAGGGTTTAGGGTTTAGGGCGAATAAAGGGCTCGGATTAGAAAGTTTTTCTTTCACGGTTCCATACTATGAGTTCGGTAGCATATAACTTTTTGGCCGCAAAGTCCTTAAATAATGGGTAGTTGGACCCTCAGGGTAATGCCTTGGCAGCTGAAGAAACCCTAAACCCTAAACCCCTTTGGACATGTGCAACATGGCAGCCTGAACAGATACTAATACTTTTTCTCAGGGTCGCTTCATGTATTTTTCACAAAATACACCTCGGAAAGCCCAGTTGTCTAATCATTAAGGTCCCTAGACCAATTAGTCTCATCCCAAGACCCTAAACCCTTAAGCCCCTAAACCCTCAACCATAAAGCCCTAAACCCTAAACCCTTAAACCTAAACCCCTAAGCGCCAACGAGACTGAACTGGGCTTGGGAGTACTATACTTTAATACTTTTTTGGGGGACCTCTGCCTTAGAGGAGCCATTATGAAATAAACGTCTATACTTTTTTCTCCCTGGTTACTTCAAAGCCCAGTGAAACCCTAACCCCGAAGCCCCTGAACCCTAAACCCCTAAACCCTAAACCCCACACCCTTAAGCCTAAACCCCTAAGCGCCAAGAAAAGACTGACACAGCAAGAGGTACATCGGCAGCAAGATCAGCCTCGTCTCGAGCTCCGAGATCCGCTATGAAGGAGTTTTGTACAACATCAACACCGAGGCCGGGCAGAATGCCGGAGTTTAGGCTTTTGAGGGTTTAAGGATTAGGGGTGTAGGGTTTAGGGTTGTAGGGTTTAGGGGTGTAGGGTTTCGGGTTCAGGGTTTAGGGTTTAGGGGTGTAGGGTTTAGGGTTTTAGGGTTTACGGTTTAGGGATTAAGGGTCTTGAGGTTTAGGGGTTTAGGGGTGTAGGATTTAGGGTTTAGAGGTTTAGGGTTTAGGGGTGTAGGGTTTTAGGGTTTAGGGTTTAGGGGTGTAAGGTTTAGGGGTTTTGGGGGTTTGGGGGTTTAGGGGTGTAGGGTTTTGGGGTTTAGGGTTTAGGGGTGTAGCGTTTAGGGTTTGGGGGTTTAGGGTTTAGGGGTTAGGGGTTTAGGGTTTAGGGTTTGGGGGTTCGGGGGTTTGGGGGTTTAGGGTTTATAGGGTTTAGGTTCCCTTAAGGGGAAAGGGTTAAGGGAATCTGTGGTTCGAGAATAGCTAGAAGAGTGGGGTGACATAGTGCTTGATAGTTGGCGTTTTGTTTATAGTTGTTACTAGTTGTTGTTTGCATGAAGTTCCCTAGAAGGTTCCGTCACGGTGTTGTTACATGTTTAGATTTCTGTATCTTGTGTTTTACTAAGGGTTTTGGCTTTAGGGATTCCTAAGGATTGTTTAAGGGTTCATGTTGCCTCTTCGAATGTCTTGATTTTCTAGAGCATAGTAGCTCCAGTCCAGTGTCCAATACGTACAGCTAAACCCGAAACCCTATAAACCGTAAACCCCTAAGCCGTCCTAAACCCCAAGGACGCTCAATAGGCCCTGCAGCAACGCTCAGGAATTCGAAAACACTAGACCCTAAACCCCTAAAACCTAAACCCCTAAACACCTAAACACCAAAACCCCAAACCCTAAACCCTAAACCCCAAACCCTAAACCCAAACCCTAAACCCTAAACTCTAAACTCTAAACCCGAAACCCTAAACTTCAGACCTCCTAATTCCCTCAACCTGGTAAACTTCGAAAAAAAAGCCGTGGGTTGAGGTGTTTAGGTGTTAGGGTTTAAGGCTACTTGAACTCTATGAGCTATTCCTGCCTCAGTTATGGCCACCCTAATTTCGGAAGAAGTCCTGAAACCCTAAGCCCGCTCCACTTCCCTTGTCCAGCATCCTAAACCCTAGACCCTAAACCCCAGACCCTAAACCCTAAACCATCCGACGCGAGGAGGCAACCATTGCGTTGCAGTCGGTGAGGTGTTTCGGCACGGAGGGGAGGAAGATGCCTGGAAACCCAGAAGCATGCCACGTCCACGGGGGTTCCTCCTAATAAAGGCCCTAATGCAATGATGTTTGAAAGGGTTTAGGGCTTAGGGTATTGGGTCCCCGCGAAAAAAGAGGGAAGAAGCATAGTCCAGCTGTCACAGGCCTCTATATCAGCAGAGCTTCGAGGATTTATGCCTTGATTCTTTGCGGTCTCGGGGTGGAACAGAGGGGCCAGTGCTATTCTTCCCTGACAGCCCTTGTAGAAATAGCCAATTCTAATTACTAAGGCCGCTGGGCACTATCTGGGTTGGGGGGTGGGACAACCCTAAACCCGCAGGTTAGGGGTTATAGAAACATGTATTCTACAAGATAATAGAACAGGGTATAAGATCATACAACATCGCTTGATTGAACTTATACAGGGCTGAGGGCTCCTGTGGCGCAGGTATATTGTCGAGTGGTTGCTTTTGCCTTCTTTTCGGTTCTACGTGGTGTAGGAACCTTGCTTCACACAGGGATCCTATCCTAAACAAACCCTAAACCCCAAACCCTCAACCCTGAACCCACCCTAAACCCCAAACCCTAAACCCTAAACCCCAAACCCCAAACCCTAAACCCTAAGTAAAGAGAATCTGAAACCTCGAAGTTAGGCGAACCATGATGCAGGCCCTACAATCTCAAGCTCTTCAGGATTCGTACCTTTTTGTTAGGGTTTAGGGTTTAGGGCGTCAGGGATTTTGCCTCAAAGGTCTAGGGTTGAGGGGACAATCTAGGGGTGGGACTTTTAGGATTCTGGCACAGGCTTGCCTCCTCTCGTCGGGCGTCACTCTTCGGGGGTTGCGACATGTTGGCCGAAATCCCGGACAAGACCCAACGAGAACCCAGCACTGACACCCCAAGACCCTAAACCCGGAACCCTAAACCCCCAAACCGTAAACCCCCTCGACCGAGGCCGGAAATTCCTCCTTCCAACGAGGTCTATGACTTCATCATCTTCAGCGGCCAGGACACTCAACATCTCTGACCCCTTCAACCCTGGATCATGAACCCTCCTGTACCCCCTATCCCCATAGTCTAATATAGCGGCCTTAATAATTAGAATAGGGTTTTCGGGGATCCTTATTATGATTATAATATAATGGGCTCCACAACGTTAGTGGAATTATTAAGGCCCCTACATGACGGTCTTCAAGCGTTTTCGCTGTTGTTGCAATTCGCTGCTCGTGAGTATGATGAGTGGTGGTGGTGGTGGTGCTGGTGGTGGTGGTGGTGGTGGTGGTGGTGGTGGTGGTGGTGAAGCATGTGCGATGCCAGACAACCCCGACTTCCCCTAAACAACCGACCCTGCAAATCCTAAACCTTGAAGCACAAATACCCTGCGACCCTAGGGTAAGATAGCCCTAAACCCTAAACCCTAAACCCTAAACCCTAAACCCTAAACCACAATCCAACCTGAGATCCTACACACCGGAGACCCCAGAGCTCAAATACGTGTCTAAATACTTGTCCATACTACTCATCTCCCTAAGGGTCCATGTACCCAAATAGTGTATACTTTGGCCTTAAAGTAGACTCTATATAGGTACTTGGGGGCCAAGTATATACTATTTGGGCACATGGACCCTTAGGGTCTGGGATTCCTCACTATACTTAAGGCCCATTCTGATTAGGGTTTAGGGTTTAGGGTTTAGGGTTTAGGGTTTAGGGTTGATTCTGCAGAGGACATCAAGGATCTGACGGTCCTTGAATCTGGGAACAGCCCTGCCGTTGCACCCTCAGGGTTCTGGCTTGTGAGGTTGCCACTTCTGAATGGGTTGGGCCGCATGGTTTTCCTAAACCCTAAACCCTATAATATAATATTAGCATAGGTACCAGGATACTCAGAATACTTATCCGCTTTTGGTCTTTGTGTTTATAGCTGGAGAAAAGGACACCCTCGAAGCGTATTCATTAAGGCCCCTCCATCGGCCGTTTAGCTCCCAGTGGCTTTGGTTGGAGTGGCTTTGGCCGTGGGTGTTCATGGATGTCACAAACGTATGGTTGCAACTCAGGCCAGCAGCAATTTCTAGTGACCGATGCTCCCTAAACCCTGAAACCTAAACCCCTAAACCCTAAACCCCAAACCCTAAAACCCAAAGCCAAAGCCCTAAACCCCAAAACCCAAAGCCCTAAACCCTAAATCCGAAACCCCAAACACTAAACCCT